>CAKNYM010040491.1:0-31619 GCA_932195095.1 Andricus curvator
CCCCCCCCCCTAACTGATACAAATTCTATTGGGAAATTTTCGTTTTGCTGGTAATTGGAATGGAGAACCCCTGCAGGTTCCGGTTTATTAATTGTGAAAAAACTGCGGGACGCACGTTCATCGCCTTTTTCATGATTTAATTAGTTACCATCCATGGGCCCTGCCCACCTGGTTGCGGGGGGCCACCGAGGTTCCCGTGCATGTACGTAATCGTGGAGAATAAGTCTATAACGACCTGGAACTCTCGTGCCTCAAAGAACTGAAGACCCCAACCGCATCGCGACTAATGCAATAAATTATTGATATATTTTTATAGATTTTCATCGATGCAGGGATAATGATCAAATTTAAATTTTTAATATCAGTTTATCATTGGGGAGCGTCTACATTCGGGTTGGTCCAAATTTATAGCTGTAAAAATTCAGGAACAGTTGAATCCAACGGAAAAAGATGAATTTTCAACCAAATAGAAACATCAACCAAAACAGATTAATTTTCAAGCTAGCACACTGTTAGAAATGTTCGGAAAATTCCGACATATTTAGTGTCAATTTCAGTAGCTTTTATAGAAAATTTACTAAATTTTTATTAACATTTAGAAACGGTATCTGAAAATTACAAATAGTTTTCTAAAATTCCTACATGATGACAGAAATATAAGTTATCGTGACCGAAAGAAGTGCGCAGTTGCTAACTGCGCACTCCTCGCTTCTCGATCGCGTTTGAGGCGGACAAAGCATGGTGGTCGTGGTCATGGGCGTCAATGCACTGCAAAAGGTTGTGTTGAATTATAACGATGCAGTAAACCTATTTTTTCCGATATTTAATTATATAAAGCGTAAAAAGGATTCAAAATTTGCACGAGAAGAAGAAACTAAAACAAGTGTTGAAATCGCAAATGAAGACAACGACCTAAAAGCTCGGTTGATGAGGGAATTATCTTTGCAATAAAATAGTTACAAGTAACTGTCATCATGTACCTTTTAAATGAACTTCTAAAAAGGTACATCAAGACCGCAAGTGACTGGCAGCAGCTACTTACATTAATAATTAATCCTGGTTTAAAGTGAATGGTGAGTCCGCTGTTTACGTACGTGAAATGACGCCCTCTTGGCTAAATATGTTATATCTGTAATTTTGAGTCGTTCCCTTGGTTCATTAATTTTAATACAAATTTGCAGTATATACATTTGTCTTAATAATATAAATTATACCATAACTACATGTGAGCGAAGTTTATATGTAAATGACTACGTATGTATCTATAGGTCATATAATATACTCAATGAATCAAATATGTCCATATTTTATATTAAAATTAATCTACCGAAAAAAATTTGTTAATCCTTGAAATTTTTAGTTACAGTAACTGAAAATAATAAATAGTCACAGAATTTTCTGAAATATGCGATTAAAGCTTTATACAGTTACCGTTGCTCAAATTTCTTTTCCTGTTTAGGAAAATTTAGAAACGGTTTCTGATGCATAAAGCTTTAGTGGCGAGTATTTGAAAATTCCTATAGAAATTTCTAACAGTGCATTTGCATGATGAACCAAAGACGATGAATTTTTAAAGAAGATTAATTTTCTACCAAAAAATACACATTTTCGACAAAATTTATGATTTTTCTACCAGAAGAGATCAATTTTCAATTTCAAATATCAATTTTAAACTAAAGATGATATATTTACATTTTTAGGAAAGAAAATTAATTCACAACCGTAAAAAAAAAATTCTAGGAAAATAGTTCAATTTTCAAACCAAAGAGAGGAATATTCAACTAAAATGATGAATCTTCAAAAAATAATTAAAGAGGGTATGGTGGTACTGGGTGGGGACTTTAACGCGAGGATGGGGAGGGAAGGGGGCCTTTACAGGGAAGGGGAGAGCTTCGAAAGGAACTCAAAGGATAGGTTAATAAATAAGGAGGGGGAAATTCTAAGGGACTGGATGGAGGATAGAGGCTGGGCGGTGGCAAATGGTATGGCAACTGGGGACGAAGAGGGAGAATACACATACGTAGGTAAGGTGGGGGTATCGGTAATAGATTATGTAGTTATGAATATGCAAGGGTGGGAGGAGATGGAGAGATTCGCAGTAGAAGGGAGGGTAGAATCAGACCATCAGCCATTAGGGTTGTGGATAAGGAGTGAGAACGGCGGAAGGCAAGGTGGGGAAGAAGTGTCGACGGGGGAGAGGGTTAGCTGGACGAGGGAGGCGATAGAGAAATATAAGGAGCAGTTAGGGAAGGTACGCTTCGAAGGGGAGACGGTGGAAGAGATATGGGAGGATTTAAAAGAGAAAGTGAAAGGGTGCGTGCAAAAGAAGGTATTCAAAAAGAAGAAGAAAGGAATGGTGAAGCCGTGGTGGGATAGGGAATGTAAAAAGATGAAAAGAAAGGTGAAGAGGAAGTATAAGAAGTGGAAAGAGGGTACTGCGAAAAGGGAGGAGTACGTAGAAATGAGGAAGGGGTTTAGATTGATGTGTAAGAAGAAAGAACAGGAAAAGGAGAAAGAGATGGAGGAGGAGTTAGGAAATGTTAAGACAGAAGGGGACGTCTGGAAGATAATAAATAGGTTTAGGAAACGTAGAGTAGGGATAGGCGACAAGATAGGGAGTGAGGAGTGGAGGGAGTTTTTTAAAGAATCATTTCAGGGCTCAGATACAAGGAAGAGAGATGATGGGAGTAGAAGAACGGGGGAGGCAGAGATGGAGGAGTTGAATGACGAGGAGATAGAGAAACAGATAAGGAAGTTAAAAAGGTCAAAATCAGCAGGGCTGGATGGGCTAGAGAACGAAGCATGGCTGTTTAGTACACAGGAGGTTAGGGAGAGGCTGAAGGAGGTAGTGAAGAAAGTATGGAGGGGGGAGGGATTCCCACGAGGGTGGAGAGAAGGATTAATAGTGCCTCTGTATAAGAAAGGAGAGAGGAATAGGCAGGAAAATTATAGGGGGGTTACGCTAATGAATACGGCGTATAAAGTATACGCGATGGTAGTAGCGGAGAGGCTGCGGAAGGATGTCGAGGGGAAAGGAATATTGCCAGAGACGCAGGCGGGCTTTAGGGCAGGTAGGAGTACTATCGACAATATCTACGTTCTGCAGCACGTGGTGGATAGAGAATTAGCGAAGAAGGGATCGAGAGTGTACGCGTTTTTTGTGGATCTAAAAGGCGCGTTTCCGTCGGTGGATAGGGGGAGGTTGTGGAAGGCGATGCAGGAGAGGGGAGTGGAGAGAGGCCTGATCGAGAGGGTAAGGGAGATATATGAAGAAACCAAAGATAAGGTAAGAGGAGGACAGGGGATTTCGGAGGGATTCTGGATGGATAGGGGGTTAAGACAAGGGTGTCCGCTTAGCCCGACGCTTTTTGCGATTTTAATTGCGGATATGGAAAGTAAGCTGGAGGCCGGAGTGGTAGGAGGAGTCAGGATAGGAGGGGTTAGAATTTGGTCGCTAGCGTATGCAGATGACATAGTGTTGTTGGCAAAAAGCGAGGAGGCCTTAAAGGAAATGATGAAGAGGTTGAGAAGATACCTGGATAAGAACAGGTTAGAACTGAATGCGGAAAAGTCCAAGGTTATGGTTTTCAGAAAAGGAGGTGGAAGGGATAAGGAAGGGGAGTGGAAGTGGAAGGGAAAGGCGGTGCAGGCGGTGAAAGAGTTTGTGTACCTGGGCTTCTTGTTTCGGAGGAATGGCGGAGTGGATGGTCACATAAAAGAGAGAGTGAGGAGGGCAAATGTGGTGATGAGGCAGGTGTGGGGGTTGGGAAAGAAGTTATTCGCAGATGATTTTGGAAGGAGAATGAAATTGTTTGACTCACTAGTGATGAGTGTGCTATTGTATGGAGTAGAGGTGTGGGGGTGGAAGGAAAGCGAAGAGGTAAATAGGATACAGGAGAGGTATGTAAAGTGGACACTGGGGTTGGCAAGAAACACGCCTAATTATATTGTCAGGAGGGAGACGGTGAGAACGAGTGTAGGAATTCTAGCGGGGAGTCGAGCGTGTAAATATGAGGAGAAATTTTTGGAAGAGGGGGGAAGTAAGCTGGTTAGGGAGTGTTGGTGGGAGAATGAGAACAGGAGAGGGGGAGGGAAGATGGAGGTTGAAAGAGAAAGGTATTTTAGAACGAATGGACTGCATATGGATGAATTGAGAAGGATGCATGAGGAAGGAAGGAAGGTATATGAGTTGGTTAAGAAAAACAGCATGGAGAGAGAGAAGACAGCAGGGGAAGAGAGAATAAGAGAGACAAGGTTTAATGGGAACTATGTGTGGATTATGCCAAAGGCGAGAGCGCAATATTTGTGTGAGAAAGGAGAGAAAGGAAGTCAGGAGCTTATAGCGAGGATGAGATGTGATTGCATGGAGGGTTTCAATAGGTTCTGGCTCGCTAGGGAAAAGAGGATGTGTGAACTATGTGGGAAGGGGGAGGCAAGAGTGGAGCACTGGTTGGAGGAGTGCGTGGAGGTGGAAAGGAGTGGGATAAGCATGGTGGTATTGATGCATGAAAGGGGGGACAAAAGGGCAGTAGCATGGGTGAAGGGAGTATTGGGTAAGATGGAGAAGAAGAGAAGGAAGGAGGAAGAGGAATGGAGAAGGAAAGATTGTAAATAGAGGAGGAAGTAAATATAAGTAATTGTAAATATTGTAAATAGTAGATAAGTATTAGGTATTAGTCGCAGAGGCAGAGTTTGGTAATGCGAGGCAAGCAAGAAAGTAGGGACATGCGAGCGAGGCGAGGCGAAGCGAGGAAGGCAATGCGATAAGAGCGAGCGGCGTTAGATATAAGGTGTGGAAGGATGTTAGTTTTAAGGGTTAGTTGTAAGAAAATTCTGTAAAAAATGGAAGTGTAAGCAAGTCAATTTTTTAAGGCCAGCAGGCTAAAAAATAAACGTTTATCTCTTACTACAAGAAACTATCCACCTAGAAACACTACCCGAATCGGGTAGTGTCACGCCTACCCTGAAAGGGAAATGGCTTAATGGTATACACACAATAAATTCTTAACAATACATGTAATAGTTAATATTTCAATTTAAAAAGATTTTAATTTGAAATCAAGAATAGTTGAATTCAACCAAAAAAGATTAATTTTCAACAAGGAAAGATCAATTTTCAATTAAAAATATCAATTTTTGACAAACAATGATATATTTACATTTTGAAAAAAGAGAATTCATTTTTCACAACAAAAAAATCTTCGAGCAAAACAGTTCAATTTTCAACTATAAAGAGGCATTTTCAACTAAAATGATGAATCTTGAAAAAAATGAGTTTTTACGGAAAAAGTTTAACAATCAAACAAAGAGTTGAATTTTTAACGAAAGAGTTTATGTTAATTTATTTTATTTAGTCAAATTTTATACTAAAAAAAAAAACATTTTTACCTAAAAATGAAAATTCCTCTCTTTGATATAAAATTGAATTATTTTGTCAAAATTTTTTTCTGGTTTTGAATGAATTTTCTTTCCTGAAAATGTAAATATATAATTAGTTGGTAAAAATTAATATTTTAAATTGAAAATTGATCTTTTCTGGTTGAAAAATCATATATTTTGTTGAAAATTCATCTTTTTTGGTTAAATTCAACTGTTTTTTAATTAAAATTAACATTAAAATCTTTTTTGTTGATATATGAAGTATTATATGTTTCGTTAACAAATTATATATATATATTTTTTTAAATCAACTGCTTGGTTTAACGTTGAATTAGTCTGTAAAATTTTTTTTGACAATTTCACTATTTTCTTAAAATTCGATTTTTTTTCGTTCAAAATTAATTTTTTATCCTCAAATGTAGTCATTCCATTTTTCGATGAAAAATTTTCATTTATAAATTGAAAAATCAACGCTTTGGTATTAATCAATTAATTTTCTTGAAGAAAATTCTTCTCTTCCGGTCTAAAAGTCAATTTTTTCCTCAAACATGCTACTTTTTAGCTTACAAACTTTACTATTTTGTTGAAAATGTGTTTCATTTTTTGTTGATTTAACATTTCATGTTCATATTTGGTCTTTTTTATAGGAAATTAATTTTCATTGTAGAAAAATTTTTTGTTGAAAATTCAGCTCTTTGGTTGAATGTTGGAATCTTTTTTGAAATTTCATTTTTTGCTGGACATTGGTCACTTTAGTTGAAAATTCATCTCTTTGATTGAAAATTTAACTATTTTGCTTAGAATTCCTTTTTTAAGGTTGGGAATTAATTTTCTTTCCTGAAAATGTAAATATTGTTATTTTGGTTTCCAAATTGATATATTAAATCGAAAATTGATCTTTTCTGGTTGAAAATTCGTCCTTTTTGGTAGAAAATTAATCTTATAATATATATAATATATATATAATATATATATAATCTTATAATTAAAATTCAACTGTGTGGTTGAAAATTAATCTGTTTTGATTGAGGATTCAACTATTTTTAAAAAAATCATTTCTTTTGGTTGTAAATTGAGCTATTTGGTCGTTGAAATTCACGTAATTTGTGGAAAATTCGTCTATTTTGGTAGAAAATTGAACTTATTTGTCGAAAATTCATCATTTTGGTTGAGTATTCAACTATTTTGTTGAAAATTCTTATTTTTTAGTGGAACTCAACTGCTCGAGAGTGAGTTTTTTTTTGTTGAAAATTAGTTTTTTAAACTAAAAATGTAACGATCCATGTTTGTTCGGAAATTTATCTCTTTTAGTTAAAAAATCAACTATTTTGCTAAAAATTAACTTTCTTTTAGGAAATTCCTCTTTTTCGGTATAAAGGTCAACTGTTTTCTAAAACATCCGCATTTTTTTCTTGAAAACTTAACTATTTTTTTGAAAATTCGTCTATGTGGGTAGGATATTATTCTTGTTTGATGAAATCTCACCTATTTCGTTAAGGATTCAACTATTTTGTTGAAATTCTTTTACGTTGAATTCAACAGGTTGATAGCTCGTTTTTCTTTAAATTAGATTTTTAAGCTGAGAATTAAACTAATTAACTTTTAAATTCACGCATTTTGTTAAAAATTTATTTTTTTGTAGAAAATTAATCTTTATGGTTGAAAATTTATCTTAGTAAATTAAAAATTCAGCTATTTGGTGAAAAAATTCAAATATTTCTTTGAAAGATAAATTATTTTCTTAGAAATTCAAATATTTCTTGAAAGACATCTTTTTTGGTCGAAAATTAAACTATTTGTTAGAAATTCGTACTTTTGGCTTGAAAATTCAACCATTTGGTTGAAAATGTATGGACACGTATTTAAATTTTATTTCTTGAACAGTGAAGTGGCACGTAATACGTAGACGCTCCCATAGTATATTAAGAAAATCCTTGCATTAAAAATTAATTGATGTTAATTAATGTTAAAAATATGGGTAATTAGTGCGAAGAAACTCTGTCTTCAGGAGTGACGAAGCAGAAAAGTGCCCCTCCATATCAAGACACGATTGAAATCATTATACGATAAGAACTAGATCATTCCTTATTTAGTGTTCATGAATGTAATCAATAAAAATCACCTTTCTAATATGACGCTACTGTTTTTTATCATATTCAAATTTTCTCATGTACACGACTAAAAAGATATTAGTATACAAAATTAATTAAATATTTAAAATAGATTTTTTTGGATTCAAGAACATTGATAAGAATTCGAAACATTTTTTTTTTTATTTACACTGACTTGGATAATTGCAAGTCATTCCAAGAGCAAGTCATCATCTATATTTTCTAATACATAATTAATTTGAATAGATAGTTCTTGAACTGAAAAGATTAATTTTTAATTTGACAGAAAAAGCAATTAAATTTTTTATAAACTTCAACGAAATTTTAGAACAATACTCAAGTGAAGTGATCACTTTAATGGAGGGGATTTATCGATACTTAATCAGTAAAATTTTCCTAATTGACATTTACACAAGTACAATGCCTAATTCACTTTATCGTTTTTCTTCTCGTTTCTAGTATTCGTTCTAACTTGAAAACCTTTCGAATCGAATAATATAACATTAAAATTTTCATTTAAAAAAATGTTAAATTCAAACCTTTGAAATTGCAGAATTTCTAAGCTATGATGTATAAATGTTGATAAATTGTTCAAATATTAACAATTTTTTTATTAAAGATGTCAAAAACTGCTCAGAACTATGACTATTACCATGACTACTATGAACTTATTTTCACGAATAAAAAGTAAAGATCCCATTTTTTAACCAGGGGGCGCCTGCTTTGACTAATTTTGCGCCTACAGAAAAGAGTTTCATAGCCTATTAGGACGTAAATTACGTCGTTCAAACCTCCTACTCTCATATTTTCCCGCCTCTACCTTATCTCCGCAATACTCTACTAGTCCTCCCCTCACTTCACCTACTTCCCCGACCCTCATTTTCCCTTACTTCCCCTCCCATAACCTACCCTACTTCGTCACCTCACATTTTCCGCAACTTTCCACCCTCTATTCCGTCTAATTCCCCATATTCCCCCTCCCCTCAATTCCCTTATTTTCTGTCTCTTCATTATCCCTCACTGTACCTTATTTCCCTCCCCTCATATATATCCTCTCACTCCCATCACTCACCTAACTTCCGCTACTACCCCTCTTTTCCTCTCTTCCTCCATCCCTTCCTCTATTTCCCTCAATTATTCTCTCATCACATCTCCTACTTCCCCTCCTCTCTTTTCCCATCACTTCCCCTACTTCCCCTCATCTCGTTACCCCGCACTTTCCCTACTCACACTTTTTGAATTTCCTGCTCACTTGACCTGCCCCCTAACTTCCCCTACTTCCCCATCCTGATTTCTCCTAATTTCCTCTACCCCATCATTCCCCCTCACTTTCCTACTCCACCATAATTACCTCTAACTTTCCTCAACCCCGTCACCTCTTTTTCCATTACTTCCAACACTCCCCCTACTACCCCTCCCGTCTTGCCCGATCACGTATCCTACTTCCCCTCGTCTCATTACCCCTCACTTTCCCTCCCTGAATAACCCCTTACTTCACCTACCCCTAAACTCCCCCCACTCACTTTCATAAATCCCCCTCAGTTTCCCTACACCCTATTACCCCTAACTTTGCTACTCCCTGTCATTCCCTCTCACATTCCTCACCGCCTCTCTCCTCCTGTTCCATCTCTTCCCCTACTTACCCTATCACTTATCCTACTTCCCCTTTTCTCTTTCCCCATAACATCCCCTACTTCCACTTCCATTATAACCCCTACTTCCGCTTCCCTAATTTCCCCTCAATGCCCCTACTCACCCCTCATTTTCCCTCTTTTTCACCCTCATTTCATATCACTTTCTTCAATTCAACTTCCCTCTTTTTCCATCACTTCTCCTTCTTAACCTATCCTTATTTCTCCTCGCTTCGCCTACCCCTCACTTCCTCTCACTCCCCCTATCACCTTGTTTTCCCTTGTTTCCTATAGTTCCTGTTCCTTCACCTCCCTTAGTTACCCTCCTCTCACTTTCACTAGCTACCCTCCCTCACTGCTTCTACTTCGCCTCCTCTGATTTTCCCAATTCCCCCGATTTCATCTACTTTCCCTAATTTTCCCTACATACCCCTAATATATCCTACTTTCATATTTTCCCTTCCTCACCTACCCATACTTTACCTCCTATCATTTCCCCTCACTAATCCTACTTATCCTTCCCTCACTTTCCCACACTTATCCTACTTACCTTCCCCTTACTTCCCCTATTTGCGTCTTATATCCCCCCATATACCTACTTCCTCTTCTCCCCCCCTTTCTCTCTCTCTCTGTCTCTCTCTCTCTCTGTCTCTCTACCACACACTTCCCATATATACCTTCCCATCATTTTCTCTCACTTTCTCTACTTCGTCACACCACACTTCCCCTCACTGTCCGGCCTTATTTCCCCTACTCCCCCTTCTCTCTTTTCCCTTTGCTTCAACTACTTACTTTCCCCTCATTTCATATCACTTCTTCTCATTCCACTCCCCTAATTTCCCCTCACTTCTGCTACTTTCCCACTCATCATTTTCCCTCATTTCCTCACCTTCCAAAAAAGTACGACGGACGGATGGACGGGCGAAAGAACGAACATGCGACTGAAACTATATGGGTTTCTGTTTGAGGCTACAAGACCCTGAAGATTAAAACCCTAAAAATAATAGCGTTCGAATATAATCAATGTTAATTTCGTAACAATAGACAACTTTTAAACGTTAAAAATCCCACACTTTCTAAGTTATCAATAATTGTGAACAAATCAAATATGAACAATTTTCAATTGAAGTTTAAAAAAATATTTCTACTTAAATTTAAAGTTTAACAATATTTAAATAACAAGGGTCTATTAGACAAGAGTTATTTCCTACAAATAAGCACATAAAAAGCTGTAAGACCTTTTGAAGAAAAATCTTTACCAACAAATTTGATTCATAAGAATTAATGCCTTATTTACGTATTTAACTCGTTTTTTTTAATATTTGAGAATTTTTTGTTATTAATTTTAAAATAGTTTATGTTTTTAATGTGAGAAAATTACCAAAAAAAAGTATTCTGGCCACAATCTCTTCTTTCCAAATTTCCTCATAATATTGTATTTTTTACAGGGAAAAATTGGCCTGGTAAACCAGATGACTAAAACCCCATAAACCTATATATAAACATAACGTGTTTCTTAAAAGTAAAAATTCAACAACAAAAATTCGAAAAACATGTGAAAGAAATCAATTTTGCCTTAACGCCATTTCGAAATGAAACGTTAAATCTCTTTAAAATCCAAAATCAAAAGTAAAATATTATATTTAGTCGAAAAAAAAAAAAACAAAAAAAATTTTTCTTTAGGGAATGAAGGTGAGAGGAAGCAGGGTAGGCTAGAGGAAGTGGGGGAAAAGAGGGGAGCATAAGGGAGGAAAGGGGAGCGGGAAGTACGGGAGTAATGAAGGGGTCGTGAGGGAAATAAGGGGTGAGGAGGGGAAGTATTTGAATTATGGAGGAGGTAAAGGGAGCGAGGAAAAGAAAGGGGAAGTATTGACGAGAGGGTTGAGAGGGGGCGTAGAGAAAGTGAAGTGACGGTGGGAGGCAAGGGTGATGAGTGGTGGTAGAGGGAGAGGAGGTAAGGAAGATGAGAGTAGAAGATGAGAGAGGAATTAAGGGAGGGGAGTCGGGTAGAGGGAGAGGTTAGTGTGCGAGGTAGGGGTAGGATAGTGTGTGAGGAGAGGAGAAGTGAGTTCAGAAGAATTAGTGGATGGTGAGAGACAGGGAGGGGAAGTAAAGGGTAAGTACAGGACGAGAGAATGTAGGGGTTCGGGACTAGAGGAGGAGAAGTGATGAAAGGGGGCCAAGGAGTGTATGTAATTTTGTTGGGATTTAATGTGAATGAATTTTGGTCTTCTATGAGTTTGGCGTCTAATCCATCACTTTTCCTTTGGAATATCTGATTGTTAAAATCATTTTTCAAATACCTTTCAAGTACCTCTTTTCTTCAATGAATTTGTATGAAAAACTTGAGATGTACGTGAGATGTCAGTGTAATGGCGCGGAGGATAGGAGGAAGTTGAAGAGTGCCGGTTGCAGCATTTCAGAAGAGCTTTTACGAGTCGCATATGTGACCGCCATCTCTTTTATCCCCCGTTTTATATTCCTGGCACCGTGTAGCGTCGCCCTTCGCGAACCACCCTCAGTCCCTCACCTTCGTTGTCAGCGCCTCGACGCCATCCACCCACAGAAGGATGGCTCAAAATCTCCCTTTATCCCCCTTCCTCTAAATCCCCGAGAATTCCTTCTTCATATTCACCGGGGAGTGATAGTCCGACATAACATAACAAATTTTCAGCGCTTTTTCTCCCTCTCCATTCTGCTCGGCTGCGCATTTAAATCCTCGACTTCGCGGCGACCCCGTGTCTCTCCGGCCGAAAGACCGCAGCACGACCGCCCGGGGACCGATTCTTCCCACGCACAATTTACAGTTTCACATTTTATTCCCATCGCGGCTTACCGGGGGGTTGGATAAACTCGTTTCACCCCTCCTACTCGCCAATCATCCACCAGGACGCTGGGCTCATATATTCTTGGATGTTACATTTCGTGCAGAACCTAGGAGACTTTAGAATTTATCTTCCCGATATATTTTTTGATCCTTCTTGACGGGGAAATTTGATCAATTTCAACTAGGTGAGGGAGTGATGCAAGGGAGGTGATGGTAATTATGGGAGAGGGTGAAGAAATGGAGGGATATGGAATGAGCGAGGGGTGAGAGAGTGAGGTCAGGAGAGGAAAAATAGGGTGGGAGGGGGAAAGGGGGGCATAGCAGAAGCAATGTGTGGGTAGGGGGAGCGAAGGAGAGGAAGGAGAGGAGGGGAAAAACCAGTGATCGGCCACCAACAAATGATCAGCCATGCGTCAGTAATTTCCCGAGGAATATATGATAAGAAGGTTAATGTCACACAATGTTTCACAAAAATACTCTTTATGGTATACTAAGCCCACTCAATACTTTCAATTTTCAAATGCTTCGTGGAAAATTTTAAGCACCATCTGAAAGATTGGATTCGTTTTTTCCTTTGTATATATTCGTAATTTTTCTGTAATCCTTTGTTCGGTCACAAAAAAGAACGTTTAAAGGTTATGTTTCAGTACTACTTTTACCGACAGCGTATTTAAATAAACAGAATTAAGAGCACAAAAATAATTTTTTTAAACTTAACTAGATGGCGCTAGTTATTAATTCTATGAATTACCTGGCCGACTTTGGTGACAAAACTGGCCGATAAAAAGATTTTCGTGGTCAACCATGGGTGATTTATATACTTCTTGACAACATTTTTGGTTTTACTCAGTTTCATTTTTAAATTATTATAAAAAAATTATGGATGAAACTGGCCTTTGCTGCATTTTCAGTGTTGGAATGCATTATTCATATACTGAATTCGTCGCTGAGTTACGTACAATTAATAACTCATCATGACTGGAAACTAAATGAGAACAATTGTCATTGCTATGATTCATAATTATAAACAAATTCACTCATACAGCATTTTTCAATATAAGTTTTTTTCCGCGGGATCATTTCCTTTCATCTTCAGTGTGGGAAGATTCGAATCTTTCTCCCTTCCAAAAATACAAAAAATGTCGAAAACATTCTCTGTTGGTCCTTGGGATCTACAAATCTTCTAGGAATGGGAGTTGGAAGTAGGGAAACTCAAAGAAACATTTTTCGGAAGAGAAATAATCAAATGACTGAGCCATAGAGATCGCCCAATATAGGAAAATCGGAATTTTCCCCCCACCGCGACATCCAACATTTTGTAGAAGATTCTCTATTGATACTGCAAGCTTGTATATATTCCAGAAATGGGATTTAGAACAATAATTCTAATTAACAATAATAATAATAATAATAATAATAATAATAATAATAATAATAATAATAACAATAATTCTAATGAAACACTATTTGAATAAAAAAAGTAATTTCGGGAATTATAGTGATTTTTATGCCAATATAGGAAATTTTTCATTTTTCTTAATATTCCAAAATTTCTAAAAAAAATCTCTATTTATCTTGCAAACTTGTATATATTCCAGAAAGGGGAGTCGAAAATACATTAATCTAAAGAAACACTTTTTGAATAAAAATACAAAAATTAGTTTCCAGAGCCATAGTAATTCAAGTGCCAATATAGGAAAATTCACATTTTCCTTGGAATTCAAAATTTTCCAAACGATTCTCCATTCGTGCTGCAAACTTGTACATCTTTCAGAAAAGAGAATCGGAACTGCATTGATCTAAAGAAATACTTTTTGAATAAAAGAGAACTAATTTCCAGAGCCATAGTGATTTATAGACCAATATAGGAAAATTCTCATTTTAACTCCACCTTGCAATTCAAAATTGTCTAAAATATTCTCTATTTACAAACTTATATATCTTCTGAAAAGAAGAGTCAAAACTATATTATTATAAAAATAAAATTTTTGAATGTAAAATATGTGATTATCAGAGCCGTAGTGATTTTTAGGCCAATATAGGAAACTTCTGATTTTAACTTTACCATGAAATTTCAAATTTTTAACAATATTCTCTATTCGTCCTCCAAATTTTTCTATCTTCCAGAAAAAGGAGTTGAAACTACATTATTCTGAAGACAAACTTTTTAAACGAAAAATATGCAATTATCAGAGTTACAGTTATTTAGAGAGCAATATAAGAAAATTCAAATTTTCCTTGAAATTCAAAATTTTTGAAAAGATTCTCCATTCGTCATGTAAACTTGTATATCTTCCAGAAAGGAACGTCGGTAATAAATCATTAAAAAATAATAATTTTCGAAAAAAAAATATTTCCCGTGCCAATATAGGAAAATTTAGATTTTCCTAAAAATTTAAAATTTTCTAAAAGATTCTATATTCATCCTACAAACTTGAAAATCATCCAGAAAGGAAAGTCGGAACTTCATTTATTTAATTAAATACTTTTTGAATACCGATGTAGGAAATAAAAAATTAGTTTCCAGAGTAAGAGTGATAAAAAAATTGGTTATTCAAAACCAAATAACTGATTATCTGTACTTGTCTCCCATCCTCTTTTTTTTAATTACCTAACATCTTCATTTTTTTAGAAACCTTTTTCTGGCCATATTCCTCGTCCTAAAAGCTTTTAAATACAGTAAAATAATAAAATACTTCTTTTATTAAAGGAAAAGCTCTTAGATAAAACTATTTGCCAGTTTTTTCCGCACTAAGTTACCAAACAAATTCCAACCTAAAATCTTAAATCTTCCTTTCCTACAAGAAACCACTTTTATAAGGTTTTTTTTCACTTAACTTTTTTCCTTGCGATCATAAACGATATTTCTTTAAATTATTGTTGTTTGTTTATAAAGAAACATATACCTTCCTCCTTTTTATAGACCTTTAAGCGAAAAATCATTTGTTACAGTGAGGTACTGTCACCCCAAATCTTTATTTTCACGAAACAGAATAATTTTTTGGGTGACATATTTTTATTCCTATTCAGCCTTCCCATATCACGGAAGCAAGTTTTTATTATATTTAAAATTTTTCAAATAGATTTTTAGTCACTATCCAAAGACGATTTTGGAAATCCATGAAATTTGATCCTCCAAATTCTTGAATAATTTATTCGGAATTGGTTAACTTTTTCTACTGAAACTCATTTTCTCCCAATTTAGCAACTCAATATCTCGAGAGCAAGTTTTTATTTTTGGTTTAAAGTGGAAAATGCGCTTTTTATCGTGATCCGCAACCGAGCCAGTTCCACTTTTAGGATCCTGTCACTTTGAGATTGTCAACTTCCACATTATATTTCTCGAAATTGAATAATTCTTCTCAATTATACTTTTTTTGTCTTAATGCAGAAACACTTTAGCTCGGGAGTAAACTTTGTTTTATCTTTGAATGGTGATTTTGATTTTACAAAATGTTACTTTGCTCTCCTAAAAAATTCCGATTTTGTTGGTTAT
Organism: Andricus curvator; assembly: GCA_932195095.1. NCBI lineage: Eukaryota > Metazoa > Arthropoda > Insecta > Hymenoptera > Cynipidae > Andricus > Andricus curvator. The sequence continues at coordinate 15,445 of CAKNYM010040491.1, forward strand.
TTAGTTCTGTACTGCAACCATTCATATATCTTCCAGAACGGGAAGTCGGAACTATATTAATATAAAAAGAAACTTTTTGAATGTAAATTATGTGATTATCAGAGCCATAGTGATTTATAGGTCAATATAAAAAAAATTCTGATTTTCCTTGAAATTCAAAATTTTCGAAAAGATTCTCCATTCGTCCTGTAAACTTGTTTGTCTTTCAGAAAGGAGAGTCGATAATAACATCAATCTGAAAAAAAATTTTGGAATAAAAACAATTCCCGAGCCAACACAGGAAAATGCATATTTTCCTTGAAAATCCAAATTTTCTAAAAGATTCTACATTTATCTTGCACACTTGTATATCTTCCAAAAAAGGCAATCGGAACTATATTTATCTAAAACTGAATTTTTAAATGAAAAATATGTAATTATCGGATCCGTAGTGATTTAGAGGCCAATATAGAAAAATTGGAATTTTCTCCCCGACACAAAATTCAAAATGTTCTGTAACATTCCCTGTTGGTCCTAGGAAGTTGTATATCGTCCAGAAATAGGAGCAGCAACTAGGTATTTAATGAAACACTTTTAAAAAGGAAATAATTTTATTGTTTAAAATTAAAATTGGATTTTTGCCCCTCGCGGAAACTAAAGCAGTAAATTAGTTTTTAAATTATTGTTTATCACATTATGATTTATTAATTATTTTAATAATTTATTTTAATAACTTTCGGCTCTGTAACCTAAAACTTTACGTCAAAAATAAAAATGTATTAACTAAAGCATCAATTATTAAACTCTTGATAAACAAATTAGCATGTAGAAATTAATCATTTCGAATGGAACTCATTGTCGAACCAATTAATTTTTTTTTCATTGAATGGAATAAATTTTGTTTGTCAGGGTAATTTTAAAGTCGATTAAAGTCAAATATCCGCCTCCAAGTTGTCTGGCGATTAAGGATACGGTCGTAAAACTTGTTTCACGCCGCAGGATGCTTTTCCCGAAGGAATAGGTGTGGAGAATCCTCGTTTCTATGGAAACGTAGTCAGAACCCCAGGTTCGGCTGGTATCGGCGAATATTAAGAAATAGCTCGCTGGTATTTCCGTATTTGCGGACAGAAATGAGCCATTTTTCTCCCGCGACTGAAATAAGGTACTGTCTATGCATGGCACGCCGCCCCCCACCCACCCCTCCTATAAATAATATCACGCCATTCCTTTCTTTTCATCGCTCCTCGTCCCCTCCTCCTTTCTTCGACGCCTGTACTTTCTTCCTATAAAGAAATCGCTTGGGATATTTATTTCTGAGGCGTGATTCCGCGATACTGGCACTTTCATGAGAAAATCATACCAACATCGATTCTTTGACAATTGAGAAATATTTACAAGATAAGACAATAGGGTGGTCCAAATTTATACCTGTAGAAATTAGACTTTTGATTTTTGTTGATCTTATCTTTAAAATTACACTGGAACCTGGATTTCCGTAAACTGGATTTGTGCGTTCCGAGAATCAATGTCCTTGGCTCTGATTGGCGGTTTCGTGGTGAGAGGAGCCGCGGGGCCGAAAGAAAGGCGGTGCTCAGTCAAGCGTGACAATCAGCTTGAGAACCGCACTCTCAGCTTGTTAGTTGCATCATGCGTCCAAATCCAACCGAAATGATTCATGCGGCCCTGACTTTTTACGTTAAGAGTCCCTGGATTTGTGTCGAATGCCACTGCGGGCCAAATTTTCATCATATTCTTCTAATGGAGAGTTTTTATGTACTATGGCCAACGGCCATACCACGCTGAAAAACCCAGTTCTCGTCAGATCACTGAAGTTAAGCAGCGTTGGACGCGGTTAGTACTTGGATGGGTGACCATTCAAGAATACTGATATGAGTGCTGTTGGCACATCGTGGGTGTGGTGAGCCCACACTTGTAGTTATTTATAACTACAAGAAAAACCTAGAAACACTACCCGAATCGGGTAGTGTCACGCCTACCCTGAAAGGGAAATGGTTTAATGGTATATATATATACTAATGAACAATAAGGGGTCGTTCAGAGACTACGTTACCAATTTGGAGCTATTTTTAACCCCCACACCCTTGAAAAGTAACGTAGCCCGAAATTCACTCAAAACAGGGACAATAGTATGATTTTTAAGAAAAATAGGGGAATAGTAGGCGAATAAATTCTTTTCAATAAAATTAATGTGAATGCCATATTGCATTCAATATGAAACACTTTAAACTTCTATGATTACAAGATTTTCTACTGGAGAGATGTTTTTTTAACCCCAAAAATTAATTTTTTACCAAAACAAGCGTATTTTCAATAAAAAAAACTGAACTTTTAACCAAATGGTTGAATTTTTATGTCGAAAAGACGAATTTTTTCGAAGATAGTTGAAAGATGACTTTTCAACCAAAAAGATGAATTTTGAATGAACAAAGATGACTTATCTACCGGTTGAGATCAATTTTCAACGAAAGGGCGAATTATCTACAAAACAGTTAATTTTTCAACGTAAAAAGATCTTTTTTCAACAAAAAAGTTAATGTTTTACGAAATAGTTTAATTTTCTTCCAACTAGTTAAATTTTTATGAAAACAATTTCATTTTCAATCAAATATTTGAGAAATCGACCAAAAATTTGAATTTTCAACAAAAAAGTGGAATTCTGAACAAAACTAAATCAATTTTCAACCATGCTGATACATTTTTAACGAAAAAAGATGATTTTTCAAACAAGAAGAAATTTTCAAAAAATGGAATAGTTAAATTTTTACCAAATAGATGAATTTTCAACCAAAAAATGAATTTTTACCACACTTGTTTTCAACCAAGAAGTTGATTTTTTACCAAAAAAGATAACTTATTGATAAAATAGTTGCATTTTCAACAAAATAAATTAATTTTCAATCAAATGATAGAATTTTCAACCAAACGAGATCAATTCCGAACTAAAAATATAATAGTAGACTTTTCAACCAAAAATAGTTGGATTTTCCTAGTGGATTCTATTAATCCAATTCACATTTGAGCAAAAAACGAGAAACAGGGGAAAAAGGGATGTTGCTTGAAAACCGGGGAAGGAAGAAGAATTATTTTAAAAAGTGGTTATGAATAGAATCTTTTTGTCATTGTTCAAACATTTAGTCCAAAAGTTGAGAACAGAATTGTAGTCTTCATTATTAACGAATCATTTACAATTTGAATTTTCTCCTTTAAAAATAAATTTGTAGAATTAAAATCCCTCATTCAAAAATTACGATTTACGAAATTCCAGAAAGTTCAAAAGAGCAAACTAAAAACAACGACTTAAAGTCATATTCGCGCACTATGCAAAGAATAAGGTATTCAACAACGAGTGCGCGATTTTCGAGAATTTGGTTTCATCAATTTTATTAGACAGGAAACTTTTCGGGACTCCACAGCAGATTACTTAGTGTATTTTAATTGAATATGATTTTTAATCACATTCGACAAAAGACAACTGAATTTCACGGTCACGCTTACCGCTTCTTATATTTTTGATAAAACTTCATCGTCGATTCACAATTAAAATTTTTGAGAAAAAAACTGGAAGACGAAGTACATATGTGCCTACGGACTATAATCGCGAACACTATAATACTCATTCAACGTCCACTGGCCACTGAGTACCAATTTATCGCCATCCCTAGGCTGGGCCTCTTCAGGTTTACCTGCTCCAGTAAGAAAGATATAGTCATTAATTAAATCAAAGATTTACAAAATAATGAACCTAGAATTACTAAATTGTACACTAAATTGTGAGTCCACTGATGATTGTCCAAGAAATTAAATTTTGGATTTTTTTCTAAATCCCTACCATTTTTTATGATTTAAAGAAAAAATTATGTATACTAAAAATTTGAGCAAGGTCAGATAATATAAACTTGTTACTATAGTCTATGGCTCTGCTTCGAGTAAACACAGCCTTTTTAATACTCTAGGGGCGGATTCAGAGAAAGGTTTTATTTTGGGGGTGAGAATCTGAAGATTACACTCCCCCTTCTAGTTAAGAAGCTAAGATTGATCATTAGAGTCTGCAACCTTGGAGGAAGGATTCTGACCACCTCTGGATCCGCCAAACATTAAACAATCCATATTAAAAAAAATGTTAGGCAGAATTCTTTAATATTCGTCTGACAATGTGTTTTGACTTTAAATTACCGGCACGAGATGGATGAAGTTCCCAAATCGCTTTGTATTCTCCGACTCTTCCAACAGGAACTCCACGACGGTTATACATTATATCACCTTCCTGAAGATCGGGTGGCAGATACAGTGGCTCTTTTGGGAATGGCGGCAGTTGTTCACCTAATTTTAGTTGGCGTCTCCGTTGTCGACAGTACGGTATTTTTTTACACTCTGGAAAAAGAAAGTATTATTTCAGGGCTCATTCTAAGTATTAAAGTAATATCCAGAAAAAATAGTCTCGAGTGGTACTAAAATGAGACCACTGGTGGAATCCTAGTAATTTGTTTTACAATGAAAATAACAACATGAAGTTAGCATATTCAAATAGAGGGCACGCAAAAGGTGATACTGTGAAAAATAGATCTCTACAAAAAAAAAATAAGTTGTCGAAACTTTACTTAACTGTATAAGACCTTAGGATGGGCTACAAATTTCTAAAAATTTCGTAAAACGATTATTAGAAGGTTCAAGACAATCCTTGAAATAATAAAAAGTGTCCGTGAATCATTCCATGACTCTCCGAATGTCTTTTTACTAGCTTGAGAGTCATTGAATAATTCACGAACTCTTTTCATTATTTCGAGGATTGGTTTAAACGCTATAATAAACGCTATACGAAAATTTAAGAAATTTGTGGCCTATCCTGAAGTTTTACACAGTCAAGTCAAGTTTCGACAACTTATTTTTTCCGTGTAGTTTTTCCAGTGCATTGTTCTGTAAGAAAAATGAAGTCCTCAAATAATTTAAAGATCACAAAAATCATTAACACAGAACATTTGATTTGTTGCAGAGTTCTACAAACCTATTCTCGAAGGAATTTAACGTACTGAATCCAAAACCGTTGCTCAATTTGCTCCATCAGCTCTCATTTTATATCATATATAATCACTTTTTAAGCCTTTATTTCGCCATGGTATATTCTTTCAAACCCTACTTGAGTGAATAGCTGGAATTGTGATTTTCATGAAACAAATATGAACTTAACGATTTGTAGCTTTACTTTTTTTTGGCTATTATTTTGTTTTGCTTTTGTTGCATTCAGTTGAAAATTATGGCTAACGCAAAAAGACGATGTATCAATAATCCATACATATTTTGCTACATTTGTGGTGAATACACTATGAAACAGTATTGGTATGAAATATCAAAGACTGTAGAACAAGCATACCATCAATAGTTTGGAATCCGAATAGAAGACCAAAACATGCCATGGGTTCCTCATATTGCTTGCAAAACGTGTACTCAGCATTTGAGACAATGAATGAATGGCAAACGGTGTTGTTTAAAATTTTGGGTTCAAATGATTTAGAAGAACCCAAAAAAATATTACGGATACTACATCTGCTTACGTAACCGGATAATTCATCGGCTAGAAAACCTCTGCATCTCTCAGTCGAGGTACCTGTTCTTTCTTCTTGTTCCAAACCAAAGATTTCAGATGAGATTCTTAAACCTTTATAATCAAAAACGAAGGAAACAAGGAAAGTAGCAATTGTGACAACCGACTTTACAAGAACCTCATTAAGCATAGAACTTTTCAGTAAAAATTAACTAAACGACCTTATTAGAGATCTGAACCTTTTAAAGGAATCTTCTGAGGTATTAGCATCCAGATTACAAGAGATATGCTCTACTTTTTCCCTTCAGAGAAACAACTACTATTCTACACTGACGTTGCCGGTCTTTTTAAAAAATGGGTCTAATAGATATCAGGCAACTGAACGGCGTCTTTTTGTAGACAGTTCCAAGAGGAGTTTCAAGTATGTGTTTTTGCACAATGGCAATAAACTAGCTTTTATTCCAATTCTTCAGTTCAACAGTTTGAAAGAGGACAATCAGACAATATCTCTTGTCTTGGAGAAGATCAAATATCAAGAGAGAGCATTAATGGATGATTTGCGTGGATCTAAAATTTGTTAATTTTGTCATATTACAGCAAAGTGGCTTCACACAATATCCTTGTTTTTGTGTGTCTTTTGGACAGTAGAGCTAAAAATGAGCACTGGGTAAGGCGAGATTGGTCTTCAAGAGATGACATGATTATTGGGCAAGATAATGTAATAAGTAAACCATTAGTTTCCAGAGACAAAATTATCCTACCACCATTATATATTAAACTAGAACTGACGAAACAATTTGTGAAAGCTTGAGACAAAGAGGGTTTCTGCTTCAATTACTTAACACATTAATTTCCAGGCCTGAGTGCAGAAAAACTAAAAGGCGGTAATTTCGACAGTCCTTAGATAAGGCTTCTCATAAAAGACTCAAATTTTATACATTCCATGAACAAAATCAAAATTCCTTTCATTTACGTAGGGGTTGAAAGACTATCTCGTGCCTAAATTAATGTATTCAAAACAGATTTTCATAGGTTTTTAACGCGAAATTCAAATTAGTCATTTAAATTTACTTGATCAGTTTTCATTTTAAAAATATTCCACTTTAAAAAAGACAAAAACGACATTTTTTGCAAATTTAGGTTGAAATATTTCGAGAACGAGAGCTGATGGAGCAATTTAGGTTACAGATTTGGATTCATAACGTCAAATTCTTCGGAAACAGCTTTGTGAGACTATGCACAAAAAACATTGTTGGCCTGCATTTGTCCAAGAATTTTGAATGAGGGGTAGTGGGTCTAAAGTTCACACTCGTACTTTCTAAGACATTGAATTGAAGAATCGATCCAACATAAGGCATTCCATATGGTTTTCCATGAAGGTACCATACTTGGTCAGAAGCATTATATTTCAACACATTACGAGGTGGCGGTTGATTAGAACGTGGCGGTTGTTTCACTGATTCTGTAAAAAAGATATATAGAGATTTTTTATAGATATATATTTTCACCGAGCCTTAAAGTTTGTTTTCCGAAATGAAGACGATATGAATCTAATCGCAAAGTCAGTTAATATTAACACGTGACTCTAGATGCGCGAAGATTTTAGCCCGGTGCTATTAGGCCTCTAGTCTGGTGTTCTGCCTTTGAAGATACATCACGATGGATGGAATAATTTTTTAAACATTACTTTCAAGTGTCCTTTGAATCGACGCAGAAAAACAGCCTGTAGGGAATTTCAGCAAAATTGTTGGTACGGTGCGTGTCAAATGTTTCAATTTTAAATATTGGTAATATAATGAGACAAAAGTTTTTGAAGTGAAATTTTTGGATATGTTGGAAAAAATTTCAGTTTGAACTTCAATAAATAGTTTTAACAAAATGCAACTTTTAATGCAAATGTTTTTCCACCAAATATCAGAGTCACATGTCGAGTTGGCTGGATAAGGGTATCAAGAAAGAGAGGGTGGAGTGGGATGAAAAATGGGATATGTGGGTTGAAATTATCACATTGTTTCACAAATCTTATATACTGATCATAAACTGAATTTTTCGCTAACACATGTTCGACCAAATTAGTTTCGAAACTTTGGAATTGAAACTTTCTTGCGAACCAAACCAGAAATTTTGCGAAAATTCTTTTGTGGACGTTTTTCCCGTGTATATTTCAAGCTTTCAGAAAAAATTTTAATCAATGTTTTTTATAAGAAAAAAGTGAACGCAATAAGTCTGGATATAAATATCAAATGATAATAAATTATTTATATCAAATAAATAAAAATGAATACTTAAAATAAAATAAATAAATAAAAATACTTAAGTAAATACTTAAGTACGCAGCAAGATGAAAGTAACACAATGATGATAACATATGTTCCAACTGTTGCAAAGGGAAGTGAGAACTTGAATTAAATATATATTATACATTATTAACGCAAACAAAATTTTTTGAAATAGGCAATATCCGGGTATAAGATATTCAAATGCATCATTGATTTGGTATTATATTATATTTTACTTACGAACAGCATCAAGAATTATCATCAAAGTTAAGAACAGAATACAAAGATGAATTTGCATTTTGTTAGAGACAGAAAACTGATATATGAAAAATGTCTTGAATTGTAACTGAGAAGGTATCAAATATCATTTACTTTTGTATAGAGTAGCCGTTATCTCATTATTGACAAAAACTCTTATCTCCATTTAGGAAAATGTTAAATTCATTTAAGCCTAGAATCTATTAATGACGTTTGTCGCACTGCACTGATAGAAATGGTGACGTTGATTTAACCATACGATCGTAGGCTAAAAAATTACGAGTATATTTATAATATAATACCAGTAATTTAATCACAAAGAGTATGAAATGCACTTACTGTAATATGGTAAATACAACTTATATATATTTGTGGTACAAAGCTGTAATATATGTGTTGCTGTGATAGGAAATGTGTAATTCTATAAACATATACATGAGTCAACTATCTTTAAAATGTTTACATTTAGCCTTCATAAGCAACAAGAATCGGATGGCCAAAACAGACATCCTGTATGGATGTATCTATACCAGCAATAAAATAGGGTTCATCTAATCATAAATATTGTTGTACCGCTTATTTATTTCTATCAGTATGTACAGCGTAAAATTAGTCAAGTCATTAAGAAAAAACTGATAGGAATCGTTGACAAAAAAATGTCTCGTCACAGCATTTTTTATTTATTCTTTCTTCGGAGCCGGTTATACATTCAAACCTTGATATCTCAGAAACTAAGGTTGATTTGAACAAAACAACCTCTCCTTATTAGAGTCAAACTTCATGAATTTTTAATTTTGAGAATTTTTTTATTTACAGCTTTTCATGCCACTATTTTAAACTTCATCAGAAAAATAAATTAAGGTTTGAAAGGTATAACTTACTCATGAAGTTACTCCGAGTAGTCCAAAATTAAAAAAAAAATTAAAAATCGTCAAAAAGTCAAGATTATTTTCAATGCCAATAAACCAGGTAAAGGAGTTTTAGTGCGTAATTAATTATTATTTTTCCATTATGGTGCAATAACTTGTAAATACGGTATGTTGGTGGAGGTGACGTAGTCTATTTACAAGTTTCACAATACTACCTTCTTAGAGTTTTAATAAATTAAAAAATGTTACACAATCGTGTTCTTGCCTCAAACTTTTCTATTTGCGACGTTTGACACTTCATACAGCCCTAAATAAATTTATATTCTTCAATATATTATTAAATTTTTTGAATAATCAAATTAATAGTTTTTTACTCATATCTGTTGAATGACTTTTCTTTAATTGAATTAGTGAAACTTGAGTAGCAATTAGTACAATTTCAATAATTTAGATTGATAGAGTAACGTCTCTTCTCGTGATAGAGGATTTCTAGTACACGCTTTTTGATCTCTAGAGCTTTCTTATCCGGAAAACTATTTTTAATTATTATGTTCTCGCCAAACTGGAGAGAATTCCATAAAAGAATAATGTGTAATTAATATTTGAGAATTTAAGAACAGCCTTTATTATTATTAAAAAATCATTTACAATTCAAATTTACGGTTTTAGAAATAAATTTTTAGTATATTAAAATTCCTTATTGGGAAATTGGGGTTTCAAAAATTCCAGAAAATTCAATAGAACAAACTGAGAACAGCCATTTAAAGTCATATTCACGCAGCATGTAATTAATCGGGTATTTAACAATAGCGAGTGCGAGATTTTCGAGAATTTCATTTCATCAATTTTATTAGACTATAGCATTCTAAATCGCCAGCAACGCGCCCGTGTAGTTTCTCGATTTGAGGGGAAAATAATTTCGAATACAAAATAAAAAATTTGAATAACTATTCTTTTCAAGTTTATTTGTTTTTAAGGTTGTATAATTATAATTTCCCTTAGAATGAATGAATCTTTTAAATAGATTATCAACCAAAAATATAACAGTTGATATTTATATCCAAAAAGATTTTAATTTTGAATCAAACTCAGTTGTATTCATAAAAAATGAATTTTCAATAAAACAGTTATACTCTTTGAACAAAGAGATTAATTTCAAACCAAAAAAGTGAATTTGCAACAAAGTAGTTTAATTTTCAATCAAAAAGATCAAATCTCAACAAAGAATTTATAGTTGAATTACAACTAAAAAGAATTTTAATTTAAATCAAAACAAGTTGAATTCATCCTGAAAGATGAATTTTCAACCAAATAGTTGAATTCTCGGCAAAAATTTTTAAATTTTAAGCGAAACGGTTGCAATTTTTTTTAAAGAAAGAAAGAACATTTTCAAGCCAAAAAAGATTTTTTGGGTTAGGAAAAAAAGTTTTCGGTAAATTATAATTTGAAGAGAAAAATAATTTCTAGTACGAAATAAAAATTTCGAATAACTATTTATTTTTTAAGTTTCTTCGCTTATTTGTTTTAAGGTTATATAAATATAATTTTCCCAGATTTCTCGAGAAAATTCCAAATCATTTTTCAAAATTTCAGTTATGTAAAAAAAGTATCTAGAAAACTTCTAAACAATTTTTTTTCTTATTTTACAGGGTTTTGACCATTTTTAGAAATAGTTGGAGTCAGTTTAGAAGAAATTTTTCAAATTTAAAAAATATTGTTATTCTCTTAAAAACTTCTAAAATTCCTAAATATATTTTAAACTGACTCGAATTATTCCTAAACTTGTCCACAAATCTTCTGGATTCGTTTTTGACAATTTTGAAAATCTTTTGTAAGGTTTTAAAATCTTTTCAAATATTCTTCAAAAATTAAATTTATTCAATAAAAAATCACTTTAAATAGTCCTATAAATCTTACGAACAATTTTTCGTTATCTTAAAACCTATCAAAATCTTTGAAAAACTTCAAAATTTTATTTTGAAATCTTCCCAAATCTACATTTTGTTTTAAGTTTTTGGAAATCTCATCAAATTTTAAGTTATTTTTGAAATTTTCTAAAAGCTTCTAAATATATTTTAAAATGCTTCGATTTTTTTCTAAAACTTTGAACTACTTTTGAGCTAAAACTTTCTCTTAAAACCTGTCAAAATTCTTAAAAAGCTTCTAAGTTTCTTCTTTCGCTTCTTCAAAAATCTATATTTCAAAAAAAATTGTTGAGATCATTTTAAGTTTAAAATTATTTTTTCATCTTTTCAAAATTTTGGAAATCTTTTGTAATGTTTTAAGAGAATCTCTTTGAATATTGTCTTCAAATTAATTTTTTAAGATAAACAATAACTTTTTCTAACCAGAACCTGGAATCAGTGTAAGCCTTAACTTCTGGTTAAAATCACCTTAAGTAATTTAAACTATAAATTTAAAAACGTCTGAATTTACCCCATATGTCCGAAATTTCTTCGTTTGGCGGTATATCTTTTAAAATGATTCTTATTTTTTCTGAAATGTAATCTTACAAAATTGAAAAATTTCTTCGACATTCTTCTCCGAAATCTTAGGAAATCATTAAAAAATTTTTAAAATATTTTTCAATATTTCCTTATAATTAATTTATCAGAATAAAAATCAATGTGAAATTTACCTGGTATCTTATGAAGCAATTCAAAATCTTATTTCGAAATCTGGAAACATATAAATTTTGTTTACAATGTCTTGAAATCTTTTCAAATCTTAAATTATTTTTAAATCTTTTCAAAACTTCTAAAACCTGAAAATATCTTTTGAAATGATTCAAAGTTTCCCTAATATTTTTTTAAATTCTCCACAAATTAGAAAAAAATGGTTTCAAAATCTTCAAGATTCTTTTTCGACATGTTTTGAAGTCTTCAAAGCATAAAATTAATGTTTTGAAATAAAGCCGAGAATAAAATCTACATAATTTTCAATTTTCCCAGAAATTGTATTTGCGGTGCCAGGAATTGTTTTGTTATCGGTACCGGCAATGGATAATAATCTACGCAAATTAAGATATTCTAAGTTTTTGTCCATAATTTCATTTTTCTCATATTCCTTCGAAAGTGTGAAAAAGTTTATAAATTATAGTGTGGTAGCAAATTTTTAAGAACAGATTTATTTCCCAATATAAAAAACATTTACAATTAAATTATTCTCTTCTATCAATAATGCTGAAAAAAAGTTAAAAGTAAACTATGTCATCAAATAAAATTGCTTGGAAATTTTGATTTACTATATAATTTTGTCAATTTAGTCATGAGTTATTTATGGTGCAAAAAATTATTAATCTTCATTATTCTTCATTTAATATGGTCAATGGGCTATGAATAGAATTCTTTTGTCATTTTTAAAACATTTGATCAAAAAGTTAAAAACAGAATTGTTGCCTTTTTTAAGAATCATTTACAATTTGAATTTTCTCTTTTAGAAATAAATGTGTAGAATTAAAATTCCTCCTTTGGAAATCACGGTTTAAAAAATTCGAGAAAATTCAAAAGCACAAATGGAAAACACACATTTAAAATCATATTACCACAGTATGCAACCAATCGGGTATTCAAGAGGAATGAGTGCGCGATTTTTGAGAATTTCGTTCCATCAATTTTATTAGATTACACTACAATTTACAGCGTTTACCAATATTGCCCCTTAAGAAAACTATTTTAAAGGCTACAAAACTTGGTTAGACTCGTTTTCTACTTTTCCATTTGCGGTAAACGAAATCATCGATAATCGAGGGCTGATCAACGACTCGTAACCCCTGAACCTAGGACAGCTCGTAGCTTTTTGGGGTTGGGGTTTATCCGACTGACATTTCCGCCGTCAGACTCGCGTCCTATCCAGTCCTATCATACCGATATGACGACTTCGAGGGTCGCCCGAAGTAAAATCATTAGTAATCCGATTGTGACCAATGCCCTCGCCCTTTTTCTTCTCAAACTGTAGAAATCGGGAATAGGCAATCTCTCATGCGTTTTTGTTATTATTTAACGACTCAGCTTATCTCCCTTCTCTCGTATACCCACCAAAAATGCTGAATTTGAGGGCATTTATAAATGTCTGCATTAGGATTGGGGTCCATGCACTTTTTTCACAACTGAACGTTATCAAACACGCCTCCTCAGAACCAAGTTTCACTTAAATGAGCAGGCTAAAGTTTCTACCTCAGAAATTATGTTTTCGGGATGCCTCCTGAGTATTTTTACCGTATATGAAAAAAATCTTTGAGCCCCCTTTTAAAATAACTCGATATTTGTTGTTTTTTGATCAATTTATGTGATTTTTTTCGAAAGGAACAAGTGATAAGTAACGTTCCTGTGTGATTAATATTGATTGACTTTCCGATCCCTTTTAGATTTTGAAAAATATTTGGAAGACATCAGTTTTTTCAAGATTCCACAATTCTGCTCCATTTGTCGTAAAAATTCTAACAACCAAAAAGAAAGTCCAAAAATTTCCGAAGGATTAAAAAAAAAAGAATGTTCTAGCATGAATAGTTCAGAAGTTATGACCTCTCAAAGTGATTTTTCAGTGAAACAAACTTTAAATCTTTTTCTTCTTGCATAATATCTCATCCCCTGTACATCCCACATGAAATTTCTGTGAAAATAAATTAAAGAAGATTAAATTATTTCTAAAACTAAAAAAAAATTGATTCTAGCTTTTATACAATAGAAGTTATAGTCTCTTATAGCAGGCTGCTCTTCTTGGAATTCTTTTTACAAGTTGAATAATTGAATTATTGTAACTGTTTTGTTTCAGTGTAACAAGCTAATGAATTTCTCATTCACTAATTTTATGCAAAAACTGATTTATTGTATCAATACATTAGAAATATATAAAGAAACAATAAAGGATCCATACATTTTCTCTAAATGATGATTTTTAAACCTTGACTTCTGATGATTTTCTGTTCCAAGCACAAGCGTTAAAGAAAATAAATGAAAAGTAGTGATGCAATACATACAAAATAAGTTTTAAATAAAAAATGCGATCTATAGAAAAGTCCCACGAAAAGCAGACTGCTATAAGAGACTATAACTTCTGTTCTATAAATGCTAGAATTAATTTTTGTTTTAAAGATAATTTAATCCTCTTTAATTTATTTCTATACAACTTTCATGTAGGATGTACAGGAGATGAGATATTGTGCAAGAAGAAAAAGCTTCAAAGTTTTTTTCACTGAAAAATAACTTTAAGAGGTAATAACTTCTGAACTATTCATGCTAGAACATTCTTTTTTTTAAATCCTTTGGAAATTTTTGGACTTTCCTTTTTGTTTGTAGAATTGTTACGACAAATGGACCAGAATTGTGGAATCTTGAAAAAACTGATGTCTTCCACATATTTTTCAAAATCTACCCCGAAAGGAAAATGGCTTAATGGTATAATAATCATAATAATAATAATAAAAGGGATCGGAAAGTCAATCAATATTAATCACACAGGAACTTATTTTGGGCGCAAAATTGAAGGTTTTTAGTACAGAAAATGTTACTTATTACTTGTTCCTTTCGAAAAAATCACATAAATTGATAAAAAAACAACAAATATCGAGTTATTTTAAAAGGGGGCGTAACTTTTTTTTCATATTCTGTAAAAATACTCAGGAGGCATCCCCAAAACATAATTTTTGAGGTACAAACTTTAGCCTGGTCATTTAAGTGAAACTTGGTTCTGAGGAGGCCTGCAAATTGAAGTGATTTTTCAAAATGAATTTTTTTACAATAAAAACGTGATTCTTCATGTATTTGATCAATTTCTAAGATTGCAGGCAGGTACGTTCATTATTATAATAATAAGTGATGGGAATGTAAATTTAATTGTCTGTGAAATTTGTATCGTGTTAATAATGCAAGTTTCACATTTTCCAAACTTATTATTAAAATACTTATTTTTCAGTGTCTTCACTGAAACATTTTTGAAATAAATTTAGAAACAAACAAATTTTTTTGCATTAACATTATTGATATTGTAAGGGTCTTTTTATGAGACGACTGAAAAATCCCCAAAAATAACATTCCTGACACTGTAAAATTTCCGAATAATAAAATTCCCGGGTAGGAAAATTCTCGAATTATAAAATTCCCAAGTAATAAAATTCCCGAACAATAAAATTCCCGAATTGGAAAATTCTTGAGTATCAAGATTCCCGAACAGTTTATAATATTACAGAATTGAAAAACTCCCGAATAATGAAATTCCCAACAATTTATAATATTACCGAATTTAAAAATTCATGAATAATAAAACTCCCGACAGAAAATTGCTGAATTATAAAATATCTGAACTGGAAAATTCCCGAATTTAAACAATTAACAATTTTTTTAAATGAATTTCATTTATTTATCAATAATACAATAATCAAATATTTGTATTGAAGAATTATTTAAATGTTTAAAGTTGATAAAATTATTGTTTGAATTTAAAATAACTGTAATATAAAAAAATTATCATCCAGAAATATTTATTTCTTCAATTATTTTAAATTCAAACAATAATTTTAGAAAATTGAAACATTAAAAATATTTTTTTTTATAACAATATTTTATTGTAATATTTTTAATAAATAAATATTATTAAAAAAAAAATTAATTGTTTAAATTCGGAAATTTTCTAGTTCGGATATTTTATAATTCGGTAATCTTCTATCGGGACTTTTCAAATTCGGTAATATTATAAACTGTTCATGAATTTTATTATTCGGGAATTTCCCAGTGTCGGGAAATTTTTTTTCGGGATTTTTCAGTCGTCCCGTTTTTATATCTGAAAGAAAAATTTAGAACGGTTAGGGAAAGTCAGGGAATTTCGAAATTGAGATTTTGTAGTAACCCTAGTAAATTGACTTTTACAAATGGAAAAAATATCGTTCTTTAATTTAGTATTACAATTTCCAAATTTTCAGGGTGATAAGACACCCTGAAACTGATAAGTAACATTACTTCTTATATGATTCACCTTCAGTTAAGATGCTGAGGCAAAATTTTTTGTTTAAAAATGTAAGAGTTTGAAGAGAATAAAATTGAAAATCTCAAATTTTTTGCACCGGAGATAAAAAAAATTAAAGAATTTCATATTTTCAGCATTGAACATTTTTAAAAACAAGTTCCGAAGTATTTGTCAATTTTTGTTTAGATAGATGACTGGCAAAAATTAAAATTTTTAAATTCAAACATTTGAAATAAAAAATGTACCTTTCTTTCTTTTTTTCCGGATGTT
>CAKNYM010040491.1:31719-65256 GCA_932195095.1 Andricus curvator
TTTCTATCTATTTTATATATTTTTTTTTTTTATTTTTTTTTTTTTTTTTTTTTTTTTATATATATATTCAGTATAGGCCTTTCCCGATTTTTTATGTGTATTTGAAAAAAGACAATGCCTGTACATTCTTAATAAGTAATTTATTTAATTAAGTAATTTTCAATGGAAATTCTTCAACTGTTAACAATTTACAACTAAACGTCTATCACAATTCAAGAATTCACCATCAAAAACTGGCAGGTGAGATTTCCAATTAACTATTTCAAATTAATATACGTTAAAAATTTGTTAACTTTGATGATTTTGAAGAGCAAAATTCAAGTTTTCAATTTGAAAACTTTCAAAATGAAGAAATTTCCAATGTAAATCATCAAAATTGCGGCTGTTCAATTGTAAAACTTAAAACTGGCATAATTTTCAATTGTAAATTTTAAAAATTAAAAACTTTTATTTTAAAGATGTAAAAATAAAACTTTTAAAATTTGTATTATTCTGAAGATCAGAAGTCAAGTTTTCAATTCTAAATCTTACAAATTGATGAAACATAGAATGAAGTCATCACCATTACAGAATTTTTAATTGTAGAACTTAAAACTTGCAAAATTTTTAATTGTAAATTGTCCAAATTAAAAACTCTCCAATTTTAAAGATTCACAAGTTCTACGATTTTGAAGATTTGCAATTCCAAATTCTTCAATTTTAGAGATGTATAAATAAAAATTCTTAAATTTTGATGATTTTAATGATTTTGGAAATTAAATTTAAATTATGAAAATTGCAGAATTTTAGATTGTCAAACTCAGAACTTGCATAATTTGTAATTGTTCATTTGTTAAAATTAAAAATTCTTCAATCTTAATGACTTACAATTCAAAGTTCTTGGATTTTGAAGATTTACAATTAAAAACTCTTTGATTTTAAAGATACATAGATGAAAATTCTTAAATTGTGACGATTTTAATGATTTTTAAGATCAAACGTCAAGCTTTCTATTCAAAGACTTCCAGATTGAAGAAATTCAGATTTTGAAAAATCAAAATTACAGAATTTTTTATTGTTAAACTTAAAACGCTTGAATTCGAGGTATTTAAAAATAAAAATTCTTCAATTTTGATGACTTTGATGATTTTGCAATTTAAATTTTGACTTTTCAATTCTAAATCATCCGAAACTTAGAACTTGCATCATTTTTAATTGTACATTTTCAAAACTCGAATCTCTTCAATTTTAAATAATTACAATTGAAATTTATACGATTCTGAAAATTCACCATTGAAAATTCTACAATTTTATCGATTTGCAGTTTGAAATTCTTTCTTTTTGAAGATTTATGAATAAAAATGAATAGATTGTGATGAATTTGGATAAAGAGTTTTCAATTCTAAAACCTCCAAATTGATAATGTTTTAAATATGATCATTCAGAATTACAGAATTTTTAATTACAAAACTTGAAACTTGCATAATTTTTTATTATAGATTTTCAAAATTTTTAAAATCTTGAATTTGAATGATTTACAATTTACAGTTACATGATTCCGAAGAGGTTCTCACGCATTTTAAATGTTTCAATGAATTTTAAAGGGATTTCAAAGATATAAAGAGATCTCATAATATTTCAAAGGGATTTTGAAAATTTCAAGTTATTTCAAGGATTTTTAAATTTTTTAAAGGGTTTTGGGATTTTAAAAAAATTTCAAAATATATTATGGGATTTTAAAGGATTTGAAAGGATTTGATATGATATAGAAGACTTGAAGGGATTTAAGGATATTTCAAAATATTTCAGGGATTTCAAAAGATTTGCAAAGATTTTGAAAGATTTGAAGGTATTTTAGCAGATTTTAAAAGATTTCATGTGGTTTCGTTGATTGCACGAAATTGTAAGAGATCTTAAAAGATTACAAGGGATATCCATGGATTTTAGAAGATTTCATCAAATTTCAAAAGATTTAATTGAATTTTAAAGCATTTCCGAATATTATAAAGGATTTTTGGGGATTTCAAGGAATTTTAATGGCTTCAAAAAGATTATAATGGATTTAAAAATGTTGTGGGGGATTTCAAAAAGTTTAAAAGATTTCAAAGATATTAAGGGATCTTAAGGGATAAAGGTAATATTTTGAAATATTTCACGGAATTTCAAGGATTTTTAACAATTTTTAGAAATCTTAAGGGGTTTCCACAGACTTTAAAGCATGATGAGGTATTTTAAAGATTTAATTAATAAATATGTCAACGTCCGAATTTTCACATTTTTAATTCTTGCAAATTTCAATATTTGCATGATTACTTCGGATAAATAATTTTTGTAGAACAAAAAAAAATCTGCCTGAACCCGGATTGGAACCGGGAACGCCACTATACATGACTAGAGCGTTAACCAATTACGCCACTGAGGTCACAGCAGATCTTTTCTTGTACTTCATAGATACCTTCATACCTGCCAAGAAAAGAAGAAAAGGTAGCTATGGAGAACAAGTGAAGATCTGCTAAGACTTTGGTGGCATAATTGATTGACGCTCCACTCACGTATAGTGGCGCTCCCGGTTCAAATCCGGGCTCAGGTAGATTTTTTCTTGTTCTCCCAAAATTGTTTGTTCAAAGTAATCGGTTTAACATTGAAATTTACATTAAATAAAATTGAAATATTATATTACAAACTAGCTGTGAATTCGATCTCGAGTGTTTCCACTTTGTTTGTATTTATAATTATATGGTGCTCATTTCACGAGCACTTTGCTTCCCGTTAGCAAATTTATTTACTTCCTCATAGAGGAAGCATCAGTTATTTTTTTCAACAATAGACAAACCAAAGTCTTCATTTTGATCAATCTGAAAATAGAAATTTACAAAAAATACAAAATTACAAAATAAAACAAACAATTTTTTAAATGCAAAGACGAATCAGACACATCAAATTTTATATTCGAAATGATAATTTTTCGAGCTGGAACAGGAAAGGGAAAAGTTCTGTCGCACCCTATCCCTTTCCAAGCTTTATGATTTTTTAATAAAAATTTTCAGAATTATTCTCTTTGAAAATTTATGATCAAAAAATCTTTTCTATTCATGCGTCAACTTTGAATTATGTCGATGAAAAAAGGTCTTCTGTTAGAAACAGATGATTCAAATATTATAAATGAGCATAAATTCCTTAATCTGCAATAAGGTGTATTAATATTATAGGTCAATCGATTTTCCTCGAATCAAGGAATCTGTTTCGTTCTTGCATCAATTGTAAATTATTTTAGTGAAAAAAGTTTTACTATAAAAAACCGTGTTTTCAAATATTATGCATTACCATAGCTTACTTACTCTTCAATGAAATGTATCAATGTTATAGGTCAATCGATTCGTCTTGAATCAACACAACTTTTCTATTCTCGCATCAACTTTAAATTATGAGAATGAGAAAATTTTTAGTATAAAAATCGATTTTTAAAATATATAAAGAACCATAACTTTCTTACTCTTTAATAAAATGTATTAATATTAGGTAAATCGATTCGTCTCGAATCAACACAACCTTTATATTCTCGCATCAACTTTAAATTATGAGAATGAGAAATTTTTTTGTATAAAAATCGATTTTAAAAATATATAAATTACCATAACTTCCCTACTCTTTAATAAACTGTATTAACATTATGGGTCAATCGATTCGTTTCGAACCAGGGAATCTTTTATATCCTTGCATCAACTTTGAATTATGTTGAAGAAAAAAGTTTGACTATAATAAACCGATTTTCAAAATATATAAATTGCCATAACTTCCCTACGCTTTAATGAAATGTATTAATATTATAGGTGAATCGATTAGTCTCGAATCGACACATCTTTTCTGTTCTTGCATCAACTTTGAATTATGTTAATGAAAAAAGTTTTACTATAAAAAACCGTATTTTCAAATATTATGCATTACTATAGCTTCCCTACTCTTCAATAAAATGTATGAATATTAGGTAAATCGATTCGTCTCGAATCAACACATCTCTTCTGTTCTTGCATCAACTTTGAATTATGTTAATCAAAAAAGTTTTACTATAAAAAACCGATTTTCAAAATATGTAAATTACCATAACTTCCTTACGCTTCAATAAAATATATTAATATTATAGGTCAGTCAGTCACTTTCGAGATATTAGTGGGGAAAAGAAGCCCTCCAAATTTCATCAATTTATCTGCAACTGTTTTTAAGTTATCGTGTTCACAAAAAAGTGTGACATCCACACATCCGCACACACACACACATCCGGACAATTGCTTAGAACATTGTATTAGACATTTTTAAATTGAGGAAAGTTCAATTAAATAAATTTCAAACTTTTGGAAAATGTTACCATTACGAAGCTTCCTCTATGAGGAAGCAAAAAAGAAATAAAGGAAATAATGATGTAATGTGTATAATAGTATAAAGAGTAATTTCGAGAGCCAAAACAGGCTCCCTAATAGAGAAAAGAAAACATTGGATATCTCAGTTTTCGGTGTTGTTGCGCTCCCGCGAAGCGCCGCAGGGTATCTCTGTAGCTAAATGTCATTCACCCTCCTCCGCTACCCCAAAACCACCCCCGATACTACATTCTGCTCCTCTGGAAGAAAATCCCTCGCGGCGCTCACTCAATCATACGCTATTTTTGTCGCCATGCCATGCCACTACAGCCTCGGAATACACCGACAAGAAACACGTCGACCAACCGTGACACTCGTCCGGTCCCCGAACCACCCTTTCTCATCCCCCGCGACAGCTAATCGCTTCGTAAACGCTGCTTAGATTCTCCACGAGGAAAGAGTTTGTCAGTCCTTCCCATTTCTTACCAAAAGTTCACTTCTTTTTTCGAGGAGTTATCGTCAAAAAAAAACTTCGAGAAAGAGAAACTTACTAGTCGAGGGTAGAGGGTAAACGAGGAGGAAACAACTCTGGTAATCCGTTGGACCGCACGGTTATCCGAACTCGTAATCTGGGGTCATCCAAGTCATGACAGTAATCCGGTGTAATCTGAGGTCATACACTTTTAATTCATTCTTATAATTCAAAAACCACTTGTAATCATAGTTAATCCACCTGCAATTCAATGCAATCCACTTGTAACATGGAATAATACAAGTAATCCGGCATAATTCAAGTAATACAGCATAAATCAAGTAATCCTAGGTAATTTACTTGTAATCCTAGATAATCCACTTTTAATCCTGGGTAATCCACATGTAATCATAAGTAATTCTACGTAACTCAAGTGATCTTAGGTAAAGCACTTGTAATTCTAGGTGATCCACATGTAATCTACGTATAATCTCATATAATCCATTTGTAATCCAAGGTAATCGACTTGATCTTTGCTTTAATCCACTTTTTATACGGAGTCGATCAAGTGATCTGGTATAACTTGAGTAATCTGAGGTAAACCACTTGAAATCCACTTGAAATCCACTTATAATGTTTGGTAAACGATTTATAATTAATAGTAAGCTAAGTAATCCAGGGTAATCCGAATAATGCGGTGCAATACTAGATAATACACTAGTAAACCTTAGTGATGCATGTCGATCATTTTAAAATTTTTCCAAAATGTCTTCAGATTAAACTAAAACCTTGAACACCATACTCATCGCATCGAGACGAACGATCACTCAGTCGAGATGATCGTCTCGTCTCGATCGACTTTTTTGATTACAAATTCTTCATCTCCATTACATTTCAGTTCCATCTAACTATGTTTTAAGAAAATCTCGATTTTGCCCAAAAATGATCGACATGCATCACTAGTAATCCTGGGTAATCCACTTGTTATTATGAGTAATTCGCTTTTAATTCAAGATAATCCACTTGTAATAATAGGTAATCTACATGCACATAATCCTGAGTAATTCGACGTAACTCGAAAGATCTTAGGTAAAGAACTTGTAATTCCAGGTAATCCACATGTAATCTACTTATAATATAATTGAATCTATTTGTAATCCGGAGTAGTACACTTGAACTTCGCCATAATCCATTTTTTATACGGAGTAAGCTAAATAATATCACATAACTTGAGTATACCATTAAGCCATTTCCCTTTCGGGGTAGGCGTGACACTACCCGATTCGGGTAGTGTTTCTAGGTTGATAAACTTGTAGTAAATAACTACAAGTGTGGGTTCACCACACCCACGATGTGCCAACAGCACTCAGTTTTCTCGAATGGTCACCCATCCAAGTGCTAACCGCGCCCAACGCTGCTTAGCTTCAGTGATCTGACGAGAACTGTTTTTTTCAGCGTGGTATGGCTGTTGGATTAGATTAACCACTTGTAATCCCAGGTAATCCGCTTGTAGTACAATCGCAATCCACTTATAACCCTAGGTGATAACAATTGTGTTTTACAGTAACCTAGGCGATTAGAGGTAATCTGATCATTTCGGTGTAAGCATATATAATACACTTGTAATCCTGGGTAATCCACATGCAATATACTAAGAAATTAATGTGATTCACTTGTTATTCACGTAATCTACTTGTAAGATGAAGTAAGCCAAGTAATCCAGCATAACTTGAGTGGTCTAAGGAAAACTAATTGTAACCCTTCTAATTTTCTTATAATCCATTTTTCATCCGGGGTAATCCTATTAATGCGGTGTGATCCTAGATAATTCACTTGTAATCCTGGGTAACCCAGTTGTAATTTTACAAAATGCGCTCACAATCCTGGGTAATCCACTTGTAATCTCACGTGATCAACCTGTAATCCAGGGTAATCGACTTGTAATTCGCAATAATTGGAAGTAATCCACTTGTAATACGGAGCAAGCCAAGTAATTCGAGTCATCGTAGGTGAAACACATGTTTATACCATTAAACCATTTCCCTTTCAGGGTAGGCGTGACACTACCCGATTCGGGTAGTGTTTCTAGGTTTTTTCTTGTAGTTATAAATAACTACAAGTGTGGGCTCACCACACCCACGATGTGCCAACAGCACTCATGTCAGTATTCTTGAATGGTCACCCATCCAAGTACTAACCGCGTCCAACGCTGCTTAACTTCAGTGATCTGACGAGAACTGGGTTTTTCAGCGTGGTATGGCCGTTGGCATATGTAATCCTGGGTAATCCAGTTGTAATTCTATGAAATCCTATTTTAATCCACTTTTAATTATATATAATACACTTGTAATCCCAAGTTATCCACCTGTAATCCAAGGTAGTCCAAATACTTCAGTGTAATCCTAGGTAATCTACTTATAATCATAGACAATGCGCCTGTAATCCACTTGTAATTCGAAGTAACCCACTTGTAATCCTAGAATATAAACTTGTAGTCATATGTAATTCTCCTGTAATCCCAGGTAATCCACTTGTAATTCAAGGCAATCCACTTGTCATCCTAGAATATACACTTGTAGTTATAGGTAATTCACCTGTAATCCAAGGTAATCCACTTGTAAACCCAGAATATACACTTGTAGTCATAGGTAATTCAGCTGTAATCCAAAGTAATCCACTTGTAATCCGGGGTAATCCACCTGTAAAACAGAGTAAGCCGGCGTAATTCGAGTAATCCTTGGTAATCCACTTGTAACCAACTTGTTGTTATGGGTACTGCACTTGTAATTCAACATAATTCACTTGTAATCCGCAATAACACACTTGTAACACGCAGCATGCGAAGTAATCTGGCCTATCTAGGTTTATGACAAAAGAAGATAAGAGTTCTATCGAATGAGATGAATTTACAAACCGATCAGATGAATTTTCAACAGAGCAGTTGAATTTTCAAACACGAGAATTAATTTTTGACCAAAAAAGATTAATTTTCAACAAAATACGTGAATTTTCAATCAAATAGCTGAATTTTCAACCAAAAAATATAAATATTTGACAAAAAATGTAATAGTTAAATTTTCAGTTAGGAAAATTAATTTTCAACAAAAAAAAATGAATTTTTAATTGAAATTATAAACATTTACCGAAAAATTGCTTTCAACTAAAAAACATTTGAATTCAAACAAAAAAATTAATTCTCTACCAAAAAAGACGAATTTTCAATCAAATACTTGATTTTTAAATTAAAAAAGATAAATATTTACAAAAAAAAAGAATTGTTAAATTTTCAGATACAAAAATTAATTTTCAACTAGAAATAAAGAATTTTCAACAAAATAGTTAACTTTTCCATCAAAGATATGAATTTACAACTAATATTATGAATCTTCATCCAAAAAATCAATTGTCATGGAAGTTGCTCAACTCTCAACCAAAAAAAGACATTTTTTTATTTTACAGGATCTTACAAAATGTTAGGAATAATTCGAGTCTTTTTAAAAGATATTTAGGGCTTTCAGAAGTTTGAATGAAGCAAAAACTATTTAATAAATTTTCGGAAATGTTTCTAAGATTTAAAATATTTTTAATCTATTCAAGACTTCTTAACTTCCTTAAAATATTTTTAACCCGAATATTGCTTAAAATTTTGAATAATTATTAAAAATGTAAAAAAATCACCTTCAAATCTTCCAAATTTTCCCAGAAATTTGAAGAAAATTTGTTTATTCTCTCTAAACCTTTCAAAATTCTTTTAAAGCTTCTATAGTTTTTGTTTGATATCTTTAAAAATCTAAATTTTGTAAAATATTTTAAAGTTTGAAATTCTTTTTGAATCTCTTCAAATCTTATGCATATTTCTTGAATTTACTCGATTTTTTTTATTGTTTAATCTTACCCAATTAAAACATTTTGCTTTAAAAAATTCTATACAATTTTTCGAAATTGTAGGATATCGTTTGAAATGTTTATAAAAATCTTTTTGCATTTTTTTAAGTTTATTTTTCAAAATAAAAAATCATTAAAAATTTCCCCAAGAATCTTGAGAGGATCCTTTTTTTATCTTTTCGGAATTTTTAAACCTTCTAATCTTTCCAAATTATTCAAATTATTTCTGAATTTCTTTGGAATTCTGCAAAATTGTAAAATTGCCCAAAAATCTTTCAGATTCTTCTTTGACAATTTTAGAAATCTTTTTAAATCTTTTGAAAACGTTTTAAATATTCTCTTTAAATTAATTTTCCAAAATAAAAAATGATTTTAATTTTTCTTAGAAACCTAATGATTTCTTATTCATTTCCTGGGAACCTTACAAAATTGTTCAAATATCTTTATAAGTTTAAATTCTTTTTGAATCGTTTCAAAACTTATAAATATCTCTTAAACTTATTCAGATTTTTTCTGAAATGATCTAATATGGCAAAATTGCACAAATTTGCCTTAAGATCTTTTACATTCTTTTTAAAAATTTGAGGAAATAATTTAAAATATTTTGTAATCTTTTAAAAATGCTCTCTTAGAATTCATTAAAAAAAATCATTTGAAATTTTCCGATGAATCTTAAGAACATTTTTTTCATTCTCTTGACACCCCGCCTAATTCAAATTACCTAAAAATTGTTTAAATCCTGAAAAATAAAAATTGTCTTGAAGGCTTTCATATTCTTTTCCCACACATTTTGAAAACTTCAAAACTTAAAATTATTATTTAAAAATAAAACCTAAACCATTTAAAACAATATGTTCGATATTTTCGAGATATTTAGTGAAATCGCTTTTTTTAAATAGGACATTCAATCAAAAATATGACGTAATCGGGTCAAAAATACCCCTCCCCCACACGTAACATCAAAAACATCAAAACAGTTGAATTTTTAATCAAGATATCAATTTCCTACCAAAGAAGACGAATTTTCAACAAAAATGATGAATTTTCAACGAAATAGTTGAGTTTTCAACCAAATAGCATCATTTTTAACTAAAAAAGGTCAACCGAAAATGAAAAAGTTAGATTTTTTGTGTGAAAAATGAATTTTTGACCAAATAGTTTAATTTTCAACAAAAGAGATGAATTTTCATTTAAAATTATGAACCGTCAATCAAATAATTAATTCAACTTAAAAACAGTTAGATTTCTTAAAAAATGACGAATTTTCAACAAAATAGATGAATCCTTAACTGAAACAGATTAATTTCCAACCTAAATGTTGCATTTATAACCAAACAAGATTAAATTTTTATAAAATGTAATAGCAGACATTTAAACCAAAAATAATTAACCTTCAACCGAAAATAGTGAGGCTGTCTTATCGGGTTCTGTCAATTTAATTGATATTTAAGTTAGAAAATGAGAAAAACGTGAAATTTTCCTTAGAATGTAAAGTTAATTTTCTAATGCACACTTTTTGATTTCGCACTAAACACTTTTGGATCTCGGCAACACAAAGTTTGTCCGACTTTGCAACATTTTAGGCCCTGTTTCTAATAAACAATGGTGTCCATATTCATAAATAAAAATTCACTGCCAATTTGTGGATTCGATTCCATTTCCGTAAGGGTTATTATTTTCGCCTTCTTTTGAGAAAGAAGTGGCAAAAACTGTTTTTTAGTATTTTGGGAAAGTAATCATTGTTTCTACATTAATGATTTAAATGCAGCAAGTAAAAGAATAAAAAGGTTTAAAATTTCAAGACAAGTGGCCATAAGGAATTAAACCAGGTAAAAGAAAGTTATAGTACATTAGAAAAATTATATTTCGTTATTGATCATAAATTTTTTAATTTTACAATAATTATACATGTATACACAAATTGTTTATTTATAATATGAATTTGAGGTGTCTAGTTCGCTATATAGAACGCGGCTTATTTGTTCATGTACGATCTCATTTTAAAAACACAACTTGCGGTGATCACGTAGCACGGACGTTGGAGAAGAATCAGCGTCTGACCATAACGGCGCGGCATCCCTGAATCGCTGGACCTCCCGTCAGTGGTGCGTGTCGATTATAGTCAGACGCATCGAGTCCTTAGGGGCCGTTCAAAAACTATGTTACACTACCGGGCCGGGGGGACTATTTTGTTGAAAATTCTTTTTTTTTTTTTTTTTGAAAATGAGTTTTCTTGACTGAAAATTTAAATAAGCCATTTTAGACTCAGAAGTGACAGATTTTAGTTAAACATTTTACTATTAAATTTTCCTTCGAGAATTCATAATTTATCGTTGAAAATTCAACTAATTCGTTGAAAGTAGAACAATCTTTGTTAAAAAATAATTTTCTTGGTTCAAGATTTAAGTATTTTGTTGAAAATTTGTTTTTTTGGTTGAAAATTATTTTTGTTAACTAAAAAATGAACTATTTTATTGTTGGTTGAAAATTGTTAGACTATTTTGTTCAAAATTCGTCTTTTTGGTTGTAAAATTAATGTTCTTGATGGAAAAATTAAAGTCTTCATTGAAAACTGGAAATAAGTTATTAAAAATTCATTTTATCATTTTAAGAACGATCTCTTTTTTTGAAAATTTGTTTTGTTATGAGCTAAAAATCAATTTTTTGAACCGGAAATTTTAATATTCCAATTTGAATTGAAAATTGATCGTTTTAGTTCCAAGCTAAACTAATTGAAAATTCAACTGTTTTGTTGAAAATTCTCCTTTTTGGTTTGAAAATTATGTTATTTTAGTATGAAGTTCAAGTATTGGGTTGAAAATAAACTTTTTGGTTGAAAATTCCCATTTTAGGGTTAAAAATTCAACTACTTTATAGAAAATTCACCATTTTTGTTTAAAAATTCGACTATTTGGGTAAGATTTTTTTTCTCTCTTGACTGAAAAATTTTTCTTTCTTGAAAATTCAACTCTTCTTTTAAAACTTCATCTGTTCTAATGGAAATTTCACCTTTTTTGTTAAAAATGCAACTGTTTGGTTGAATTGTAATCTGTTTTGGTTGAGGATTCAACTGTATTGTTAAAAATTGCTCTTGTTGGTTGAATTCAACTGTTTTATTAAAAATTGAAATCTTTCTTGGTTGAAATATCAATTATTAAATTCTTCTTCAGAGCTCAACATTTTGTTTAAATTCGACTGCTTTTGAATTCAAATTAAAATCTTTTTTTGGGTAATATATCAACTATTACATTTTTCGTTAAGATTTCATTTTTTTACTGAAAATTCAACTACTGGGTTGAAAATTGAACTTCTTTGTTAAAAATTCATTTCTGTTGTTCAGCATTTCAAATTTAGTTGAAAATTTAATAACAACTTAATTGTTTTGTTCAAAACTCAAGTGTTTTGTTGAAAATTCATCTTGCTTGGATGAAAATTCAACTTTCTTCTAAAAAATATGTCTTTTTGGCTGGAAGATTCAAATATTTGGTTAAATATGCAACTGTTTTTGGTTGAAGTTTAATCTCTTTTGTTTACGAATTCAACGACTTGGTCGAAAATTCGTCTTTTTAGGTTGAAAGTTTAACCATTGAGTAAAACATTAAACTATTTTATTGGAAATTCGTCTCAATTGCTTAAAAATTCAAGTATTCAAAATGGAACATTTATCTTTGCAGGTTGAAAATTTAATTATGTGGTTAACAATTTAAATGTTTTGTTGAAAATTAAACTATTTTGTTAAAATGTCATATTTTTGTTCAGAAATTTAACAGCTTAGTTGAAAGTTGAACTTCTCTGTTAAAAATTCATTTCTGCTGTTGAGGATTCATCATGAAGTTGAAAATTTAATTACATTTTTGAAAATTCAACTATTTTTTTAGAAATTAAATTATTTTACAGAATGTTCAACTTTTTTGAAAAAATGTAATTGTTTATTTGTATATTCAACTATTTTACTGCAAATTTAATTATTTTGTTCAAAAATTAAGTGTTTTGTTGAAACTGAATTATTTTGTTGAGAATGACTATTTTGTGAAAAAGTCACACTTTTTGTTCGAAAATTCAACTGCTGTGTTGAAAATTCACCTTTTTAAACAGAAAATTTGTCCTTTTGAATTAAAAATTCATCGTTCTTGGTAAAAAAAAGTTCTCAGTTGAAAATTCATCTTTCTTGGATGAAAATGCAACTGTATTCTAAAAATATGTATTTTTGTCCAATTGGTTGAGAATTCAAATGTTTTGTTTGGAATTCATCTTTTTTGTTCGAAAATTCAACTTTGTTGAAAATTGAACGTCTTTGTTAAAAATTCATATTTGTTCCTGAAGATTCATCATTCAGTTGAAAATTTAATTACTTTGTTGAAAATACAATATCTTTTCTCATGAAATCTTAAGAGTTTCATATTGAATTCAATATAGTACCTATACATTAATTTTATTCAAAAGAATTTATTCCCCTAAACTGGAGAAAAAATTTTTAATTTGAAGGAGGGGGGGTCACGCATCATCAGCTTTTTGTCAAATACCAACAAAAGGTAATTAAAGCAAGAAAAATAGAATTCTGTTGGAAGAATACATGGTCGGGTCAGTATCTTGAAGGACCAGGGTATATAGTGAATATACCCAGGGCGATATCCTATTATGAGAGATCCTATTCCTTCGCATGGCATGTCCGCCCCAAAAGAGGCGGGGTGAATGGAAAGGATAGGGGGGGGGGGGGGTAAAAACGATAAGTCTATTCGATTTTTCGCGGGATATAATATAGACACGTAGGTATACGTGAGTATATATACCATATATTGATATATCGGAGGATATAAAGCGTTCTACTTAGATACGCGGACCACATGAGTATAGGGCACAGGTACGTCTACCAACACACAAGAAAAAGTGTAGATTCTGCTTTGGACGTCTGCTTTACGATAAGATACGGAACGTCTAGTCAGAATTTCTCCAGCTTGCAGGAATGCATGGCCGCTCTTTTCGGCCTTCCTCAAAAGTCTATTTTATACATTCGATTGCACTGGAATTGAAGTTTAGTCCGATATATGACCTTTTCACGAAATTAAAATAAATATTTTTCTATCAAATACAGGGAATTTCGAACCTTTTTCAAACTAATTAAAAAAATTAGTCAACGTAGGCGTCGCACGCGTACAAAAAAGGTTGTCGTAGCTTATTAAGACGTTAATTAAGTCGTTCAAACCTCCTACTCTCATAATTTCCCTCCTCTACTACCCCTATTTTCCCTTCCCCTCATTTCACCCTTCGCAACCCCTACCTATTCCAACTTCATCTTCCTATACTTCCCCGTCTCCTCACTTTCCCAGCTCAAACTCCCCTTCCCCTACTTACCCTCCCCCAACCATCACTTTCCCTCCCCTACTCATTCGCACTTCCCTACTAGCTCTCTTTTCACTTTCTTCACTAATTTCCCATTATTTCCTCTCAAGTACTCTACTGTTCCCTCCTCTCATTTCCCCTCTGCTTATTTTCCCTCACTTCCCGTTTTCTCATTTCCCGTAATTCACCTCCCTTCACTTCCCCTGCCCCCCTCATTTCTTCTCACTTCACCTACTTGCTCTCACCTGTATTTCCCCTTATTTCCTCAACTTTTCCTTTCATATTCTACCTCGATTCTCCTACTACCCCTCCCCTTCTTTTCCCTCGCTTTCACTACTCCCCAATCCCTCATTTCCACTCCTTTCCCTAACTTCCTTTCCCCTCATTTCCCTTCGCTTCCCATACTTTCCCACCCCTCATTTCCCCTCGCTTTTCCTACTTCCCCAAGACTCATTACCCCTCGCTACCCCTATTTTCGCCTCTTTCCCTCTCCTTATTTCCTCTCAATTTCCCTACTTTTCCTCTCCTCATTTCCACTTACTTTCCCTACTACCCCCCCCCCCATTTTTTCTCGCTTCTACTACTTCCCCTCTCCTCATTTCCCCACACTTCCCCTACTTTCCCACGCCTCATTTCCCCTAAATTCCCCTCCCCTCCTTTATTACTTTCCAATAATTTACTATAATAATACACTAATCATTCTTTTATGCAAGCTGCCCGTTATTCCGATCTGACAGTTTATTATTTGAATGAAGATTGCCATAATTTTAGACGTATTGCAAAGAATTATATGAAATTGAAATTGACGTTATTAGAAAATGTCAAAATTAAACATTAAAAACTGTAATTGTACAAAATCGAATAATTGAATAATAATAGAAAATTTGAAGTAATTTTGGCAATTTAATGCCAGAAACTCACAATCTTACTTTCAAAATAGTGTCTCCTTTTGAAGCCCTATTCAAATTAGAAGACTTTAAGTTACATATTAATAAATTATAGTGATGAAATTTCGAGTGTCTTAATTTTTTATTTTAAATCCATAAAGTTTGGAAGAATTCTTCTTTTAATGCTAAAATTTATAGTTTATTAACTACAGTTTTTTTTAAGTTTCAATTTTTCAATTTTAATGATAGGAAAAAAATTAATAAATTCATATTATCAAAAACTTTGGCACATGACAAAATGATTTACAAACTTTTTTACTGGCGCATTTTTAAATTCTATGAAAATTGAAAAAGTTAGATACAGGATTTTCAAAAAGCTAAAAAAAATACCAAGATTTAAAATCTATCTAAAGGACATTTTTAGGGTGGAAGTTTTAGCCGGGAAAACTAATTCCCGGATTTTTCCCGGCTGGCAAAAAATTTTCGCGGTCGTTAAAATTAAAAAAATCGAAGTCCTTCAGCAAAAAAATTGTTAATTGCAAGTAATGTAAACTTAACTGCAAAGTAAAGCACTCAAAATAAAACATATTAAATTTCGAACATTTAAAATTTAAATTTAAAAAGCACTTTTAAACTTTTATGAATTAAATAGTTCAAAGATTTCTGGTTGAAACATATGTTTCAAATATCCACGATATTATTTCCAATGCAATTAAAATTGTAACGTTCAAAGATTAAATTTAAAAAGTGTTTAAATTTGAAGCTCTAAAAATAAAACTCATTTAAATGATAAAAATTCCAATTAGTAGTAAACTGTAACATTATTAGTTGAAATTTAAAATTAAAAAACTTAAGATGTTTTAATGTTTAATTTTTAATTGTAGAAGCTTAAAATTCAGAAAAGTTTTGCGTTGAACAATTTAATATATAATTTAGTTTTGAATATTTAAGAAAAACGTGTTTCAGTTTTTAATGTTTCAACCGGGAAATAACCAAGAATGTTTATTTTTGATTTTTATGGCCACTTGGGAATATGGACATTGATGAAATTCTTCATCATTGATTCATGTGTTATTAATTTTGCACTTTAATTGGAAATAAGTGAATTTTACCACTTATAGTGTCAAGATCTTTGTTCAAGAATACTAAAATTTCAAACGAAGTTATTAAACTTCAAAAATTTACAATTTGAAATTCTTCAATTTTGAACGGTAAAAATAACAATGATTTTTTTGCAGAAATCCCATTTTTTGAGTTTAGAAAAAACTATCCTATCACTTTGAAAGTCACATAAAACTAATTTGTGTCATATTTAAAATTTTCATAATTCCCATTTTCACGTTAAAAAAAATTAAATAAGAAAATATTTCTTTTTAAGTTCCCTAATAATCAGGAACATCAGCTAAATGTATAATTATGAAAGTATTTAGAAGAAAAAATCTAAGCTATTTTCAGACAAAAGTATACAGTTTGTAATACTTGATCCGGAATTGTTGAAACTTGACGGAATTTGTATTGAAACTGTTAAATTTTTCAGGTTACCAATTCCAAATTAAAAAATATTTAAGGGAAATACATTAACACGTTTCGGATTAAATGATTCAAAATTAATAGATTGAAAAATAAAAATTTTAAATTCGAACTTTAAAAATTTAATAATTTTAAAGAGCCCTTTGGCAGTGAAACTTTTTTGCAATTAGGCATTCAAAACTGCACAATATTAAACATTAAAATTATATAAATTAAATTATAGTGCTTAAATCCAACTTTTAAAACGAAAAAGCTAGAGAATGGTACTTTGCTGCTATGTTTTATTTTATTCTTATGTGTTGAAACAATTTATTATATTATAATATCACGAGTTAAGGGTATTTTCTGAATACTTTGGCCTAATTTATGAATGTTAAGATAATATTTATTCACTTTAATTGTCAATTCATTGTTGAAAAAATTTATAATTATTAAAATTCAACTTTTGATAGGAAGAAGCTAGAGAATCGTTTTTTGTGCTATTCTTTATTAATTTTTATCACTTTCTACCAATTTTTTGGATTTTTTAACCTACTGCTGATCTGTGAAACCATTTTTCTTTGGATGAAAAAAATTATTATCATTTCAATATGGTACCTCTACATTAATTTTATTTAGAAGAATTTATTCCCCTAAATGAAAGATAAAATGTTGACTAAAAAGGAACTTTTACGTTTAAAAATTTGGATTTAAACACTATAATTTAAAGTATATAACTTTCATGTTTGAAATTGTGCAGTATTGAATACTTTATTTAGGCTAAACTTTTGAGTCTTGTTGAAAAACTAGCAAGAATGTACGGTTTTCCAGCTTTTTTCGTTAATAAGTTGGTTATAAACTAATCTAAATTATTTAAAAAGTTGAAATAAAAATATATACTTTCCAACTTAATAAAATAGACCATATAATTCATAAAATACCCTTAATTCGGGATATTTTATAGAAAGAAAATAGTTGAAATAAACCAAATTTTTGAAACAATTGAAAATTATTATCCAATACATAAAATCTTGTAATTTATTTAACTACAAGTTTCACATAATTTTTTTAGCAGAAATTTTTTAGGACAAAAATGCTGGAAAAGTCCTATTTGATTCTATAAAAATTTTTATTATTATTATCTTTTAGGACTTGTAACATTTTTTAAAAAGATAAACTTTTCGGGTACTTCTATCTTAAAAAAGTGCTGCTAATAAAATTAAGTGGGACCTTTCCCGTACTTTTTTCTTAAAAGAATCCTGGATGAAAAAAATTAAGTAAGTCTTTTAAGGTTATTTTGTGGTACTTTTTTGGTATTTTAGTCCTATTTCAGCACTACTTTTTTGGGTGGTAAATCCCATGAACGATTTTTAATATTCCAAAAACAATAAAACGGAACTATTCTACCTTTGTCACAAAAATTATATAGGACTGGTGAAAGCTTAGTAAGAATTAAATGAGACTTTACGGGTACTTTTATCCTAAGAAAAACCTGCTCAAAAAAAAAGTTAAGTAGGACTTTTTAGGTACTTTTGTCCTACAAAAGTCCCAGTGAAATGCGACATATTATAAACTTTTTTTATACATTTTTGTCCTATTCCAGCAGTACTTTTTTGGGACGAAAATCCTATCAAAGGTTGACAACTTTCAAACAAAAAAAAAATGTATGTTGTCTCGTACTTTCGTCTCAAAAATTTTTTAGGGCTTCTCAAAATTGAAAGAAAATCAGGCGCTTGTAAAAATGTTGAATCAAAATGAAATTGAACTTTTCTAGCATTTTCGTCCCAAAAAATGATTTATTTCTGCAAAAATCAAAAAACAAAATTAAGTAAGACTTTTCCGGTACTTCTGTCCTAAAAAAGTTTCACAAAAATAAAATGAAACTTTTTTATTACTTTGTTCTCCATTTAAATTTTCACAAATTTTTAAGAGAAGTTTTTCCCCTAACAAAATGGGTGAAAAGGGGCGAAAAAAATTCAAAACTTTTATTATTTTAGGCCACCCGAAGATTGCAATCATGAAGAAAATAACGAATAAAAGATATAGAAAGAAACTCGATTAGATATGGAGATTGACCTTTCAAAAAAACTTGCCAGACTTGTTGTTTTAATTCATACAAGTTCGTTACCCTACTATCCGAAATTGGCTCTTCTTTATCACAAAGTCCGGTCAAATAATGGGGGACCGCACCTCGCGTTGATTCGTTTACCGATTCGATGGACTTCTCATCGAAAAGCAGAGTCTTGGATTCGAGTCTGGGAGATGACGAAGAGGTCCGGAGGGTGGTTCTTTGTCTCGAGGGTTCGGATTCTGGAGATAGAAGCTAATTCCTAGCCTCAACCCCTGAGGAATGTCCAAGTCCGACTCCTTTTTCTGCGTCCTTTCGTTCTTCCTTTCGCCTTCCCGGGTACTTTGATGTTCCTAATTTGATTGAAGGAATCCAACGAACGGCTCCTAACTTCGCTTTTATTGATTGCTGTTTTGTTCAGCGTGCCATTGCCAAGGTGCCACCTCTATTTTTCAATACCCTTTACCACCTCAATAGTCGAAACTATTTTTAATTAATGGAGGATACTCTGACAGTAAAGAAAATAAAAACTAGCTGTGAATTCGATCTCGAGTGTTTCCACTTTTTTTGTATTTATAATCACTAATGCTTCCTCATAGAGGAAGCATTGGTGATTTTCTTGAATAATGGACAAATCAAAGTTTTAAATACAAAGACAGATCAGACAAATCAAATTTTTTATTCGGAATCATAATTTTTCGAGCTGGGAAAAGGAAGGGAAAAGTTCTGTCGCACACTATCCCTTTCCCAGCTTTATGATTTCTTTACAAAAATTGTCAGAATTATTCTATTTGAAAATTGATGATCAAACAGTCTTTTCTATTCATGCGTCAACTTTGAATTATGTCGATGAAAAAAGTTTTTCTGTTTGAAACAGATGTTCCAAATATCATAAATGAGCATAACTTCCTTAATCTTCAATAAAGTGTATTACTATTATAGATCAATCGATTTGCCTCAAATAAAGGAATCTTTTCCGTTCTTGCATCAATTTTAAATTATGTCAGTGAAAAAAGTTTTACTATAAAAAACCGTGTTTTCAAATATTATGCATTGCCATAGCTTCCTTACTCTTCAATGAAATGTATCAATGTTATAGTTCAATCGATTCGTCTTGAACCAACACAACTTTTTTATTCTTGCATCAACTTTAAATTATGAGAATGAGCAAATTTTTAGTATAAAAAATGATTTTTAAAATATGTAAATTACCATAGCTTCCCTACTCTTCAATAAAATGTATTAATATTGTAGGTCAATCGAATTGTCTCAAACCAAGGAATCTTTTATATTTTTGCATCAACTTTGAATTATGTTGAAGAAAAAAGTTTGACTATGAAAGACCGTGTTTTCAAATATTATACATTACCGTCGCTTCCTTACTCTTCAATAAAATTTATCAATGTTATAGGTCAATCGATTCGTCTGGAATCACCACAACTTTTCTATTCTCGCATCAACTTTAAATTATGAGAATGAGAAAATTTTTACTACAAAAATCGATTTGAAAAATATATAAAGTACCATAACTTCTCTACTCTTCAATAAAATGTATTTATATTAGGTTAATCGATTCGTCTTGAACCAAGGAATCTTTTATATTCTTGCACCAACATTTGAATTATGTTGAAGAAAAAAGTTTTACTATAAAAACCCGTATTTTCGAATATTATGCATTACCATAGCTTCCTTACTCTTCAATAAAATGTATTAATATTATAGGTCAATCTATTAGTCTTGAACCAAGGAATCTTTTATATTCTTGCATCAACTTTGAATTATGTTGAAGAAAAAAAGTTTTACTGCAAAAAACCGTATTTTCAAATATTATGCATTACCATAGCTTCCTTACTCTTCGATAAAATGTATTATTGTTATAGGTCAAGCAATTCGTCTTAAATCAACACAACTTTTTTATTCCTGCATCAACTTTAAATTATGAGAATGAGAAAATTTTTACTATAAAAATCGATTTTCAAAATATATAAAATGCCATAACTTCCCTACTCTTCAATGAAATGTATTAATGTTGTATGTCAATCGATTCGTCTTGAACCAAGGAATCTTTTATGTTCTTGCATCAACTTTGAATTATGTTGAAGAAAAGAGTTTTACTATAAAAACCCGTATTTTCAAATATTATGCATTACCATAGCTTCCTTACCCTCCAATAAAATGTATTGATATTATAGGTCAATCGAATTGTCTCGAATCAAAACATCTTTTCTGGTCTTGCCTCAACTTTGAATTATGATCATGAAAAAAGTTTTACTATAAAAAAACCGATTTTCAAAATATATAAATTACCATAACTTCCCTACTCTTTAATAAAATGTATTAACATCATAGGTCAATCGATTAGTCTCGAACCGAGAAATCTTTTATACTCTTGCATCAACTTTGAATTATGCTAATGAAAGAAATTTTACTACAAAAACCCAATTTTTAAAATATTATTAGCTGCAAAAAAACGCAATGAATATTTTTAGGAATCCTTCGTTCAGTTTCAAGATATTAATGGTGAAAATAAGCCCCCCAAATTTCATCGATTTATTTGCAACCGTTTTCAAGTTATCATGTTCACAAAAAAGTGTGACAGCCACACACACACACACACACACACATCCAGACAATTGCTTAGAGCATTGTATTGGACATTTTTAATTTGAGGAAGGTTTAATTAAATGAATTTAAAAACTTTGGAAAATGTTACCATTACAAAGCATCCTCTATGAGGAAGCAAAAATAGTCAAAGTAAGCGCAGTGGGCCTACAAAAAAGGGTTTCGTAGCCTAATAAGACGTAAATAAGTCGTTCAAACCTCACCCTCCTATACTTTTCCTCCCCTAATTCCCCTACTCCCTCTACGTTCCCCTACTTCCCCTCCCTATACTTCAGCCTTCGCTTCCCCTCCCTTGCCTTGCGTCTTCCTCATCTCGTTTCCCCTCTCATCACTTCTACAGCTAACGCTCTCCTTCCCTACTTCCCTACTTCCCTACCACACATTTTGCCTCCCTTCACTCACCCCCTCATTTTCCCTCACTTTTCCTGCACCCCACTTCTCCTGCTACCTCTTACCTTATTTCCCCACTTCTCTTCCCCTAATTTTTTCTCACTAACACTATTTCCCCTTCCTTAATTCCCCCTCTCTACCCCTACAACCACTCTCCTCACTTCCTCTTACTCCCCCTACTTCCTTCTTCTCAGTTCCCCTTATTTCCCCTCACCACCCTTACTTCCCCTTCCATAATTTCCCCTGACTTTTCCTACATCCCCTCCTCTTATTCCCCTCCCTTCATTTCCCATGACTTTCTCTACTTACCCTCCCCTTACTTTCACTCTTTGGAAAAAAGTACAATAGACGGACACCCGACAGAAACTATAATGGTTTCTGTCCTGGGCTACGAAACCCTATGAATTCATTACATAAATTTAATAAAAAAGAAATCAAAGAATATGTTGTGTATTTGATATTAATCCCAAGGAAACTATGATTCTGGATTTCATCATGGTTTAATGAGGGAAACCTACACCTTTCGGAATTTTGTTTGGATTCATACTTCTTTCAGTAGTAAGTCATTACCAAATCTTTAATATGCTAAAGTAATAAAGATGTGGTTTTTGGCAAATCTCGAAAAAAACGGCTTTAAACAAATCCAAGCTCGTTACTTGAACCGCGATAAGAGTCTTTTAACTGTCGGTTGGATCAAGTGGTAGTGCTCCGAGATTGTAACCGGAAAGACTGGGATCGATTCCTGCTGCCTGCATTTCTTGTCAATTTCAAAAATTTAATTGAATAATAAATTTATTCAAATCAAGCCAAAATATTATTATTAAACCTTTTTTTTTATATGAAAAAATTGTTTTTTTTCAACCTTCAATACTTTCAAAGCGAATATTTCAATGATAAGTCAGTGCCGCGACATTCTTGAAAAAGTCTGAGTCCTTATGCAATTTCCTGTTCAAATACATGACTTATTACTCTAATTTCCAAATGAAAACATTATAAAAATAACAGAAAATGACTTCTATCTATATTCTATTTTTATATCATTTTATTTCACTATTTCTTTCATTTGAACATTTATTTTATTTTGATTAGACTATTTTTACAAGTCTTATTTTTATCTTATATGAAAATAATAATAATAATAATAACCACAACAAAAACATTCCGTTAAATAAAGAAAAATGAGAATTTTCTGTGAAAAAACTTTTCTTGCAGTAAAAGTGGTAAAGGTTGAAAAAAAAACATTTTTTTCATATAAAAACATAGTTAAAAATTAATATTTTGCCATGATTTAAATAAATTTTGTAGTCAATTGCACTAAAAAAAAAAATTGACTGAAAAAATTGGCAAAAAATTCAGGCAGCAGGAATCGAGCACAGACTTTCAGGTTACAAACTCAAAGCGCTAACATCTGATCTAACCAAACTTGAAAGGCCCATAACTTACAAACCTGAAATTTCCTATATCTATTAATTTTAAGCTTTTGTAATTAATGATAAAGAAAATAAGTGTCCAATCGAAAATCCTAGAACAACTTTGGATTTCTCTCCGAAATATGTAGGTGCGCCATTTTTTAAAACAATTTTTTAACCATTTACATTATTTTTTATCGTTCTGCAATTTTTATAAACAAACTGAGCGTCCGTTTGGAAAACCGAAAACACCTTTGGATTCGGTACAAAAATATCTTGGTACGCCTAGGGTTTTTGTTTATAGTAAAGTAAACATTAATATAGATAATTATGAATAAATAATTTGTTATAAATAATAGTAGGAAATTTATTTCTTCATATTGATTAAGCAATTTTTTTCTTTAATTTAATTTTAAGTAATCTTCAAATATTAAAAAATTTAATTAATCACATTTATCATTGTTATCAACAAAGTTCATAAGCAAATTTGCAGTTTAGATAATTTTTTGAGTTTCAGGCTTGTTAGTGATGACTCAGTAAAGTACAATGCAATTTAGTGAAAAGCGTGATTGTTATAAACAAGTTGCATAAAAAAATTCGCAGTTTGAGCAATATTTAAGAATTTGAGATACTTTTCCCAGAAACGTGCCTTTTTGGATGGCCGATGACAATATTCTGTACTACGAATTTATTTATTTAATTTGTTTAAAGAAATCACATTTGTCATGAAATGTCAAAATACTGTACTTAAGTTAAACTGGAAGACCAAACGAAGCATTTTTGAAAAAAGTACCTGAAACTGTTCAAAATTACTCAAACTACGAATTTTGTTATGCAATTTGATTTGAACGATCGCATTTGTCAATTAATAACAATGTACATTACTGAATCATCACTAGCAAGCCAACAAATTTGTTCGCACTTTTGAGCAAAAAATTATCAGTATCTTTTAAAAATTGCTTGAACTGCGAATTCGTTTACGAAATATGTTTAACAAATATTAAATTTAATAATTTAATCATAAACAATGTTGCTTGATTAATATCGAAAACTATTAAAAATCTTCTACTATTGCCTATAAGAATGTAATTAGTAATAAAAAATTATTCATTCATAATTAACTATAATAATTTATGCTTTGCGATTTTTTTAAATCTATTGCACATCAATGTCACTCATTTTGAACAGCTTACGTGTGATTATTGCAACCGTATCTTGAAATGAATAATTTCTTGAAACTTTGTGTTAAAATAAAGAAAACAAATTTTTTACTTTAATGTAAAATCATAAATCTCTTAAAAATTTATCTAGCTTACTTTGAGTTTAAAAAAACTTAGAATTGGTTGAAAATTCTAGCCGAATTCATATTTTAAATATTTTTTAATCATTTTTCCCCCGCTGTGAGTTACTCAAACTCAGGAGGCCCATCATTTTCGTCAAAGCTAGGAAAATAAATTTGTTATTTTGATATTTTACAAAAGTGACCTTCAAGATTTCAACTTTTATTTGAGCCGAAAGGCGTTAAAAAATCCTCACTCATTCTCCTAACTGCTGCCAAGATTTGAAGTTGAAATACAAAATTCCTTAAAAATCGGAATCTTATGTTTGTCTTCCTCATGTGATTATTCAGTACCCACAAGGCCAAATTTCTCCAACTAAGGGTCATTAAACGCAGAATTTAATAATATTACAAACGATTTTTTATAAATATTTAAATTTACACTTTGGACGGCGCTATCATATTTTAAGGTTAAAGCTCATTTTCAATAATAAGATAAAATACAATTCTTTATCAACTGCGGAATCGAAATTATGATTCTTCTGATATTGAAAAAAAAATGTTTAGAAGTAATGAAGAATTTTGTAAATTTATCTTCTCACATATTATTTTTCAATATGGTTACACTACCAACGGATAGTATCAGACCGCTAACCGGATGACCTATTAAAAATAAGCCTTTGATTTGAAAGGTAATAGCCTCGTCCAGAATGTAGATAAAATTATTTATGAAGGACCGTTGGAAAGCGTATTGAATTAGGCCTTAAATGAGTCCTAGTTGAAGTAATTTAATATTGTGGGTATTGAATAATCAAGTCAGAAAAACAAAAATAAAATTCCGATTTTTAAGGAATTTGGCAATTCAACTGATGGCAGGAGCTAGACAAATAAATGTATTATTTTCATATTATACAAAAGTGACAATTAGGATTTTACCGTTTTAATATGAGCGGTTTTATCAAAAGAGACAAATTTTCAACAACAAAATTAATTCTCAACCAAACAGTTGAATTTTCAAAAAAATAGATAAATTTTTTACCAAAAAAGACGAATTTTCAACGAAATAGTTGCATTATCAACAAAAGGCATGAATTTTGAACTAAAATGATGAATCTTCAACAAACAAACAAAATTTAAACAATCAGTTTAATTTTCAACCAAAAATATGTATTCGCAACAAAAAATTATTGCTGATATTTCAAATTAAAAAGATTTTAATTTTGAAGAAAAAAAAAGAGTTGAATTTATCAAAAAAGACGGAAAATGAAATTTCTACAAAAATAGATGAATTTTTGAACTAAAAAGATAATTTTCAAACAGAAGAGTTGAATTTGCGACCAAAAAAGATATTTAGTCAAGAAAGAAAAAAATTTTCAACCAAATTATAATTTAAGGGGGAAAATAATTTTCAACACAAAATTGAAATGTCGAATAACTGTTTGTTTTTTAAGTTTATATCTTTATTTGTTCAAAAGATATTTAGGACTAGTAGAAGTTTGGATGAAAAAAAAAACATTTTTGAAAAATCTAGCAATATGAAAAAAATTCCTTGAAATCTTCCAGATTTATTCTTCCAGAATTTTTTTCTAAAAAATTCTAAAATTCTGCAAATTGGAAAAATTGTCCTTAAAATCTTCCCGAGTTTTTTTGGCATTTTTACAAATTATTTGAAATGTTTTGACATCTCTTCCAATTTCCTTGATAAATTAATTTTTTGTTAATCATAAAAAAATTTTTCACGATTCTTAGGACATTTTTTAGTGGCTTGAAACCTTTAAAAATTCTTAGAAAGATTATAAATTTTGTGTTCGAAATCTTCAAAAATTTAAATTTTATTTTAAATTTCTTGAAATCTTCTTAAGTTAAAAATTATTATTGTATTTTTTTAAAACTTCTATATAACTCTTAAACTTACTCAAATTTGTTCTAAAATTTGGTAATCTTGCAA
This sequence comes from Andricus curvator, assembly GCA_932195095.1. Taxonomy (NCBI): domain Eukaryota; kingdom Metazoa; phylum Arthropoda; class Insecta; order Hymenoptera; family Cynipidae; genus Andricus; species Andricus curvator. Next base: position 57,860 of record CAKNYM010040491.1, read on the forward strand.
AATTGAAAAATTTTAGTTCAAAATACTCTACTTTCTTTCAGAAAATGTAGGGAATCATTTGAAAGTTTTAAAAATATTTTTTAATTTTCTTTTCAAATTCACTTTGTAACACGAAAAATAATTTGAAATTTTTCCAGGAACCTTTCTCAGAATAAAAAATCATTTGAAATTTACCCAGGAATGTTTTCTTGAAATAAAAAATTATCTAAAATTTTCCCAGGAATCTTAAAATACATTTTTTATTCTCCTGAATCCTTTCAAAATTCTTACGAAGCTTCTTTTTTCGAAATCTTCAAAAAACCTACATTTTATTTGAAATTTTTTGAAATTTTCTCAAGATTTAAGTTATTTTCGAATCTTTTCAAAACTTATAAAAATTCAAAAACCGGTTATTGGTCCAATACTATCCGCCGAAAGTGTAAGCATTAGGGTGTCTCAAAAAAACTCAATTTTTTCATGGGCCATCCCCCATTTGATGAAAAAATAAATGCATATTTTTCTTTTCTTTCCAAAATAATTTTAAATCGTGGTCCTGGGGCCTTCAACGGTCCTAAAATAATTAAAATGATTAATTTATGTGAATTTCTGTAAATATAATAATTGTTTGGCAGGAAATAGAACTGATGGTACCATACGTTTAGAAAAAATAATTTGACTCCATTGGACCAAAAATACTACCCCTTGGTATAAAAACTATCCTGTATAAGAGTTAAAATATTATATTTTGAATTTTGAAGATTTTATACCCGATTCCTTGAATTTGATGGTACGTAAATGACTTAACAAGATACAGGAAAACGAAAAATTATTTTTTTTGTATCTTAACCACTAATTGAGTCAATTTTTTCCTGAAAGTATTATACCATTAGCAGTATTTCCTGACAAAGAATTATTATATTAACGAAAATTAACGTTAGTTAATCATTTTAATCATTTTGGGACAGTTTAAGGGCCCAGGTCCACAGTTGAAAATTATTCAAAAAAAAAAAAAAAAAAAAACAAGAAAAATATGCATTTATTTCTCACCAAATAGAACAATTTTGGGGGTGTGTCATCAAAAACATTGAGTTTTTTTAGGACACCCTAGCAAACGTTTTGAAAAATAATAACAAGATAAATTTATAAAATTCTTCATCGCATCTAAAAAATTTTCTGAATATCACAACAATCATAATCCCGATTCCATTATTAATAATACACCCCACTTTGAATAAATAATTCATAAACTCATTAATTAATGCACATGAAAGATGAAGTTATGATTAGCTAAGTTTATACCGACTTCTAGAGAAATCTTGACCCTCGAGCAAGATACGATAAAATTATTACTAAGAATCACGCTGCAGGTGTGAAGAAAAGTTGCACAAAGTAAAATCGTGCACGGAACTCAGGAGTCCACCTCAGGAAATAAAATCGTGACGATGTTATCTAATAATCGCTATGGTTGAAGTAATTAGAATGAAACACTCTCGGTCTGTTTGATCTTGTTTCCCTTGATGAAGCTGTAAAACTAGAAATGCCCTCCTGTCTGTAAATAGATGAGCTGGGCGCTGTTAGTTAGCATGAGCTGGGCGCTGTTAGCATGAGTTAGGCGTTGTTAGTTAGCGTGAGCTATGTGGTGCGTGACATCATGATTTATTTATTTACGACCGTCGAACTACAGAACTTTCCGAGGGTCGGCTCACATTTTCCGTAATACGGTAATAGAAGGAATAGAGCCATTTTTAAATTAAATTTATTCAGAAAAAAGATATCCTTTCACTCCGCTGAGATTCGAACACCAGGTCAACTCATTTCCGGTCAGGTGCTCTAACCACTAAGCTACTAGAGAGATCAGAGGAAGAATCCTTTTTCTGAAATACGCTTTATTATGCAAGATGTTATATACAAATCAATTTTTACCAGGAATCTGTATTATCACCGGAGATGGTAACGATTGATCCGAAGAGAAATCCTTTCACACACACACTGTGAAAATGGTAAACTACAATAACGATCAAAGTTATATCCTCTAATACAGAAAATATTTAACGTTCTCTGACTAGACGGAGCTATGAATCAAATTTTTTTAAATTAAGTTTATTCAGAAAAAAGATCTTCTCCTTTCACTCCGCTGGGATTCGAACACCAGGTCAACAGATTCCTAGTAAAAATTGATTTGTATATAACATCTTGCATAATTAAGCGTATTTCAGAAAAAGGATTCTTCCTCTTATCTCTCTAGTAGCTCGGTGGTTAGAACACCTGACCGGGAATCAGTTGACCTGGTATTCGAATCCCAGCGGAGTGAAAGGAGAAGATCTTTTTCTGAATAAATTTAATCTAAGAATTTTTAAGCTATATCTCCATCTAGTCTGAGGACGTTAAATATTTTCTGTATTAGATGATATAATTTTGATCGATATTGTAGATTTCCATTTTCACAGTGTGTGTGAAAGGATTTCTCTTCGGAGCGATCGTTACCATCTCCGATGATAATACCGATCCCTAATAATAATATAGTCACTTTTATTTTTTATTTATTTGAAAAAGTCCCCAGGGCTCGAATCTCAGTCCCACTCTCTCAAAAATAAACCAGTGAAATCTCACTGATTTCCAGTGAAGTCGCACTGGTTAAAACAGCTAGAAGTGTTTCACTGAAAATCAGTGCGATTTCACTGGTTCACTCAGTGGAATTCCGTCACTGGCTTAATCAGTGAGGTTCACTGGTTACTCAGTACCAGTAGTCATCTGGTCGTACACGTTGTCGTCCGTCAGCTGGTTAGGTATGATACTTATCATTCATCACTTTTGTGTTAAACTTTGCAAAATTATCTTTTGAAAACCGCACTTTATTCTCACAAAAATAAATGTGGGTCGGACTGCATTATAAGAGGATGTAATATAATCCGCTTAACTGTGGGAAGGCCCTTCATTACGTCAACGTGTCGCGTCGTTCAAAGTCAAACGCAAGAGGTCAGGGGCTTCCCCACCAGAAGACTGGAGATTCATGTCTTGGCCGCGTGGAGCGCTATGTCACTGGTTGAATCTATCATTAGGCGTGACTGGTATATTCAGTAACGCTGTTTTAATTCAGTCACCTACTGGTTCCCCCAGTCAAAGTAGGAAAATCACTGGTTCACAGAGCAGAAATACTTGAAAGTTGTCATGACCATCTTTATGAAGTTAAAAGCCCCTAGGCACTACCTTATCAAAAACTTTTCAAATTTTAAACTTTTCAAACCTTTTCTTATATTTTTTATTAAACCTCCACGAATTATGTTACCAAATATGTGAAGTAATGAAAATGGTCAAGAAAAAATCTTGAAGAATAAAAAACAAAATTATTTTACAGAATTTCAAAACAATTTCAAGAAAAATTCAAATAATTTTAAACAAATATTCAGAAGGTTTAAAACTTTTAAAAAGATTCAAAAAGAATTAAAAATGTTGAAAGATGTTAACAAATTCAAAACAAAATGTAGATTGTTGAAGATTTCGAAAAAAAAATGTTGAAGATATTTAACAATTTTGAAAGGTAAAAAACTGTTTTTAAGATTTCTGGAAAAATTTTAAATGATTTGTTATGTCGAAAAATTAATTTTTAAGGATTTCAAAAGTTTCAAACGACTTCTAAAAATGTGACAAATATCAGCAAGATGTTGAGGCAATCCTTTTAATTTTGAAAGATTTTTCTAAATTTTACGAATAGTTTGGGTTACCTAGTTTCAAAGATGTTTAAAAATTAATTTATTAGGTAGAAATTTGATCTTTTTTGGTTGAAAATGCAACTGCTTGGTTGAAAATTAATCTGTTTTGGTTCAGGATTCTACTATTTTATTGAAAATTTGTATTTTTTGGATGAATTCAACTGTTTTTAATTTGAAATAAAAATATTTTTTGATTGGAATATCAACTATTACATTTTTGGTTACAAATAAATCTTATTGGGTTGAAAAGTCAACTACTTGGTTAAAAGTTGAACTGCTTTGTTAAAAATTAATTTTTGTTTGTTTCAAGATTCATCATTTCAGTTAAAAATTCATCTCTGGTTGAAAATGTAACTTTTTTGTTGAAAATTCATATTTTCAGGTTGAAAAATGTAAATTTGTTGTATATATGTCTTTTTTTGGATAAATTCAACTGTTTTTTTATTGAAAGTAAAAATATTTTTGTCTTTTTTGGCAGAAAATTAATCTTTTTGTTTGAAAATACAACTTTTTGGTTGAAAATTAATCTGTTTTGGTCCACGATTTGACTATTTTGTGAAAAATCTTATTTTTTAAGTGAAATCAACGGTTTTTAATGTATGAGTAAATAAACCTTTTTTGATTGAAATATCAACAATCACATTTTTCTTTGAGACATCATCTTTTATAGATGAAAAATCATCTACTTTGGTCATCTAGCTTGTTAAAAATTCATTTTTTTGGTTGAAGATTCATCATTTTAGTGGAAAAATCATTTCTTTGGTTGAGAATGTAAACACTTAATTGAAACTTCCTTTTTTTGGTTGAGGATTCAACTATTTTCTTGAAAATTCATCTTTTTTTTGATTGTTTGAACCATTTTTGGTTTAAAATTAAAGCCTTCTTTGGTTGAAATATCAATTACGCATGATATTTTTCGTTGAAAATTGATCCTTTTTAGCTGAAAAATTCGTCTTTTTTGTAGAAAACTAATTTTTTAAATATTTTTAAAATAATTATGTTCCTACAATTTTGCTACTAAAAATATAGTTTTTAAAAATTTTCAAACCTTCAAACAGATGAGAAAGATGAAATTATGGATATACACTTAGAACATCTTAATTTAGAAAGTTTATAAATTATCTATAACGGTGAAAAAAAATTTCGGTTGCGGTAACCATTAAATTTCCGGTACCGACAATAAGATTTGTTGAAAATTGTTCAGTTATCTAGGTTTTATTTTAAAAGATTAATTTTAAGTTTTGAATATTTCAAAATATGTCTGAAAAGAATCTGAAGTATGTTAAGACGATTTATTCAATTTTGCAGGCTTTAAAAAAGGTTATAAAAAGTTTGAGTAAGTTCAAGAGATATTTAGAAGTTTTTAAAAGATATCAACATACTTTTAAATTTCCAAAATTTCAACAAATTTAAAACAAAATGTATGCTATTGAAGATATCGGACTGAAAATTATAAGCTTTTTAAGAATTTTCAAAGGTTTTAAGAGCCGAAAAAAATTTTCTTAAGATTCGTGAGAAAACTTCAAATGATTTCTATTCTTAAAAAATTAATTTTGAAAGAAAATTTGAAAAAATTTCGAAACATTTCAAATAATTACTAAAAATTTCGAAAAAGATCTGGAATATTTTAACGCAATTTTTTTTATTTTGCAGGATTTGAAAAAAAAACTAAATGTAGTTTTTTGATTCCTTCGAAAAAGAGGCTGATTTCCAAATTTATAAAAAAATAATATAGAAGATTTTAAGGCAATTTTTTATATATTAAAAGATTATTCAGTTAATTTGTTCCAAACTTCTACAAATCCGAAATAACTGATAGTCAGATGATGACATAGACTTAGAAAAAAAATACTTTTTCGAAATTTTAATTGTGTATTCAAAATTATTTTTCCCCTCGAATTATAATTTTAAAATTCATTCATTATTCATTAAAAATTCATCTTTTTTGGTAGAAATTTCATTTTTTTTTTGTTCAAAATGCAACTGTTTAGTTGAAAATTCATCTATTTGGTTGAAAATTAATTTTTGTGTTCCACTAATTGGTTGAACTATTTCATTAAAAATTTCTATCTTTTGATAGAAAATTCATCTATTTTGTAAAAAATTAATCTATTTAATTAAAAATTCAACTACTTGGATGAAAATGTATTATTTTGTCGAAAATTCGTCTCTTAAAGAAAACCTTTCATATTTGTTTGTTCAAAATGAAACTGGTTGAAAATTAAACTTTTTTGGTTGAGGATTCAACTATTTGGTTGAAAATTCGTCAGTTTTGGATTAATTCAACTCTTTTTGATTTAAAAGAAAGAATCATTTTTAGTTGTATTATCAACTATTACATTTTTTGTTGAAGATTAATCATTTTAGTTCAATATCAATCTTCTTGGTTGCAAATTATTATTTTTTTGGTTGAAGATCCATCATTTTAGTTTAAAATAAGAATATTTATTATAAAAATATCAACTGTTACATTTTTCGTTAAAAATTCATTTTTTTTTAAATTCAACTAGGACTTGGTTAAAAGTTCGACTACTTTGTTGAAAATTCATTTTTTTAATGAAAGTTTATCATATTAGTTGAAAATTCGTCTTTTTTCTTAGAATATGTTTGGCTGAAAAATCAACTATTTGGTTAAAAATAATTTTTTTTTATCATATTTTCGGGTTGAAATACTAAACTGTTTTGTAGAAAATTCGCCTCTTTTGGAAAAATGGAAAAATTCTTTTTTTTTTGAAAATTCAACACTTTTTTTGGAAATTCATCTGCTCTGGTAGAAACTTTGCCTTTTTTGTTTCAAGTGCAACTGTTTGTCAGACTTAATCTTTTTTGTTTGAGGATTCAATAATCTTGTTGACATTTGACTTTTTGGTCGAAATTTGTATTGGAACAATCTGAAATCTTCCAAAATCTTTTTGAATTTTCTCAAGAATTTGAAATTTTGATTTTGTATTAAAAATTATTTTTCCCCCCAAATCGCAAAACTGCTTGCGCGCGTGGCGCGCGACTGATGATGCTAACAAAAAATGTAAAATTGGTGATTAAAAAAATAAAGAATAGTCAATCATCGACGGAGAACGTTTTTAGGTCGCGTAGTAAGGGGTGTCTGGATGCTGCCGCATCGATCCGATACATCACAGGGGCATTTACATCCCCCACTCGCTATCTCGCTCTCTTTTCTCTCTCTCTCTTTTTTTTCTCTCTCTGCTTCCTTCTTTTCCTGAGCTTCCATACCCGCGGGCTTTCCCACTCTTCTGAGGGATGCTTATGCCGCCACTTTTCCCCCAATGCGCATGCGCTCTCACACTCTACTTCTTCATCCCCTTTGCGTCCTCGCCCCCCTCCCACCAACCCAACGGAGCAACGGCCATTGTCTACGCGTCAAATCTCAACCCCACCAGCCAACCCTCAAGACCGTATACTTTAGTTCCTGCTGTTTACACATTCAGGATTCGAATGCCATGAGAAGGAGGCAGTCTAAGATGCGTTCTCTACGTTTGTTTTATTCATCTGCGGAAGATACGACGTCGGAATTTGCGATTCACGTCGTAAATGCACTTGGCTCTTACTTTCCTGAGTGAAATGGCTGGAATTTCAACGATGTGTTTTTTAAAATCTCTAATTTATGAGGGGTCGGGTGTCCTAACAAACCCATTTTTTTAAATTACGATTTTTTCCGCTCTCCATTAGTAGGAATTTTCAATTGATTTT
>CAKNYM010040494.1:0-20964 GCA_932195095.1 Andricus curvator
GCTCAGGGACGTAACTTATGGGAGCTAGCGCACCCCTATTCCAACAAGTTTCTTATCATTTACATTTAAATTTTATATATTTTAAATAATTATTATCAATTTCATTGAATATATATTTTTCATCAGATGTTCGCCACCGAATAAAAGCTTTGTTCTCTTTTCCCGCCGGTGTTGATGTTCATTTTAATACCGATAGATACCCTTCCCCGTGTAACAGACCGTAACATTTCCTTCGGACCCCCCCCCCTCCCCCTTACCACAGTTCCGTAACATTTTTTGTATTATGTTTAAAAATATAATAGAGGTTTTCTAAATAAAGAAACGGTTTTTTAAGATGAAGTGTTGTATAGAAATAAATAAAACAACATTTTGATGTAACACTGAATACTTTTAAAATTTTTGTTTCAGTCACAAATATTGAAATTACTTACAAGAAAAGACGTATTATCAGATTGTTTTTAAACTTATATAAATATAAATTTTATAAGATTCTTGAAAGAATTAAAAAATATTTTTGAATATTTCACATGTGTTAAAAAAGAATCTAGAAGTTAAAAAAAAAATTATTTTACAGGATTCTAAAAAATATTAGCAAAAATTCGAGCCTTTTTAAAATATATTCAGGACATTTAGAAGTTTGGAAGAAATAAAAAATCCCTTAAAGTTCATTTTTCAAAATAAAAAATCCTGAAAAATTTTCCCATCAATCTTAAGAAATTCCTTTTTTTATCCTTTCAAATTTTTTAAACCTCCTAATATTTTTGAATTATTCAAATTTTTGGTGATGTTTTTTAATTCTGCAACATTTTAAAAATTGTCTTAAAATCTTTCAGATTCTTCTTTGAAAATTTTAGAAATCTTTTAAAATGTCTTGAAATCTTTTTAAATCTTCTCTTAAAATTAATTTTTCATAATGAAAAATTATTTTAATTTTTGCTAGAAACCTAAAGAATTTTTTTTATTTTCTTGAAACCTTACAAAATTCCTAAAATATCATATAAATTTTTATTATTTTTGAATCGTGCGAAAACTTCTAAGTATCTCTTACACTTACTCAAATTTGTTCTAAAATTATGTATTGTGGCAAAATTTTGCTTTTAAGTCTTTTACATACTCTTTCTCAAAATGTAGGAAATAATTTAAAATGCTTTGTATTCTTTTTCAATTTTCTCTTAGAATTCATTAAGAAAAAAATCATTTGAAATTTTCTCATGAATCTTAAGAACGAGCTTATGAATATTTTTTTATTCTCTTAACGCCCTGTATAATTGAGTTTACCTTAAAATTTTTTAAATCCTGAGAAATTAAAAGAATTGTCTCAAAGTCTTCGATATTTTTTCTCCTGACACATTTTGCAAAATTCAAAACTCATCAGAGATTATTTATAGGGAATAACTAAAGGTATGAAACATTAATATAACCTGTAAAGAAAATATTGATTGAAAATTAATTAAGTTTAATATAATCAAAATTATTAATTGAGAAATTGATTGTTTAATAGAAAAGAAAAATTTTCTATTATCTAGTCCAAGAAAATTACTTTAACCAATTAATTACTCTATCCCATACTTTATTATATCTTGAGAGGTCCCTTTTTAAATTGATAGCCTTGTTACCTCCTCTCTTTATAAATAACAACTCCATAAATTCTCTTTTTTTCTGATTTCTTTCATGATAAAGAATTTTAATATCATTCCAATTAAAGTCATGAACATATGTAACCTTATGTTTTGAAAGGGCTGAGTGATATCTAGGACTTCTGCGAAAATTATTTTCATGTTCATTTTTTCTAAGTCTAAGAGCCCTTTTTGTCTGCCCTACATAAACTGCTTTGCCATCTTTACAATTAATTTGGTAAGTAACACATTTTTTGTCTAACGTTTCATATCTATCTTTTCCTAATTGTACAATCATATTGCTCTTAAAAGGAACTCTATAAATAGTATGTAAACCTAATTTTTCCAACATTGATTTCAAAATTTTCGAGATTTTACCAAAATATGGAAGAACAACAGTATATGTATTGTAATCTTCTCTGTTTATTTAATTTTGATCATTGTTTTTTTTTATATATATTTTATTCTGTTACCCAGGGGGAAATTTACCACCGGCGTGGTACCGCGCCAGTACCGCCGGGCGGAGTGTGGTACTGGCGTGGTACTGGCGGAATACTGGCATGACTACTGGCTTTATACCGGTAAAAACCCTAATGATAACAATGTTCTATACTGACTTGCAGGATTTGGCCAGTACTGGGCTAGTACTTACAGTTGGTACTGGTTCGGTACCCTCTGTCAGTACTGACCTAGTACTGGCTGAACCAATAATGCAAACAAGGCTGGGTACTGACCTGCAGTACTGGGCCAGTACTGCAGATTATTACTGAACAGGTACTGTTCAGACTCCAAGTGATAACGAAGGTATGTACTGACTTGCAATACTGGGCCAGTGCATACTGCATACCGATGGTACTGGCGTGGTACTGGCGAAACCCCTAATGATAAATAAGTTCTGTACTGACTCACAATACTGGGCCAGTACATACCATTCTTCTTGGCGCGGTACTGGTAAAAGGCCTAATGATAATTAGGTTCCGTACTGATGTGCACCCACTACTGCTATACTCTAACGATATGACAAAAAGGTATTTAAAAAATAAATATTAATTGATTGTGAGTATTTTGACTTTGCATAATAATGATCCTGTGTAGAGTGAATACATATATTACATTTTTAAATATTATATTATAAATAAAATTTCTAACGCTACGGGGTATCGAACCTACATCTATACCAAAATCTATCGCCTAGCAGTCGGGAGTCCTAACCATTGCGCTAAACCTACGAGTTGAAACTAGATGAAAAAGCCATCCTCATAAGCTACAGCTCAAAAAAGTTAAAACACCAAATTTTAAACTCTCTTTTTCTAATTAAATATTTATTATTGTACGACGTTATGTAAATGTAAAATATACGAACTGTTACCAGGAATATCAATAAAATAATTTTTAAATAAATAATTTAAATTGATTACAATTTTTCTTCGTGTAATATTTCGTTTTTGGCATTTTAGACTACTTTACAACTTTCTACAATGACAGTAAATGTAATTTTTTATGAACATTTAACATTTTTAACGACGGAACTTAGAAATTTGATCGTGAACTTTGACAATTTTTTAATAACAAATTTTTTCAAACTTTCGTGTAAGGTTTAGTTTTTAGGTGTTTTAGACCTTTCTACAATGTTTGAGATTGACATAAAATGTAATTTTTCTGAACATTTACAATTTTACATAAAGATGGAACTTAGAATTTTTTTCTTAAAAAAAAAACAGGAAAAATGTTGTTTTCGCGACAGTTGTATTTACAGTTTTTAGACATTTTAGAACACGTGAACCATATTTTTAAACGTATTAAATTTTTTTTTTTATATTTATACTGTCGGCATAGAACTCCGTGAGAAATGGGTTGGCGTTCATGCATTAGGCCAGAGTTCTACCAGCATAGGACCAGCGCTTGTATGCCAGTGCTGGTTTTCCAGCACTGGCGCAGTACTATGCCTGGGTTTCAGCCGGTACTATGCCAGTACTGGTCAGCCAGCTGTAGCTAGCCATTAAAGGCGCAGTATTGCGCCCGTTGTTAGTAATGGCCTAAGTCCAAAATTTCTTCATCGGACGCAGTGCCGGATCATGGGGGGTGCTTGGTGGTGCTGAAGCACCGCGCCCCACGCTAGTGGGGGCCCCCTTTTCCCCAAGGAAAAAATATAATATACAGTAAAATAAGCCGGTTATACAGAAGGAAATAATAAATGATAGAATGTCAAATGGAATCTGATGAAATATTATTTAAAAATGCTAAAAAAAAATTTTATGTAAATTTCTTTAGCTGTATAATTAAGAATATTAACTTTAAAATTTAAGATAATTAGCTAAAACAGTTAACCGAAAGATTACGAAAGTACTATAAACTGACTTATTATTATTATGTAAATAAATTTTTATTTGTTATTGAAGTGAATTTAATTACATAAAAATCTACTCTACAATGAGAACGGATATGCTCTTTTTCCTAAAACCCGACCCCTTGAAGGGGCCCCGTGGTTATTGTAGCTCCGGGCCCCGAAGGGTCTTAATCCGCCCATGATCGGACGTATCAGTACTGCGCCAGTAGTAAACCCAGTATCACGCCAACCATTGGCTGAAGATTAAAAGAATGTATCTGTGAATGGCAATCCTTAATAGTCAAATTTAAGAGCGATTTTAAAAATTTTGCAGTATTTATATCAAATTTTTCTTTATTTCTTTTCTTTTGAAATCAAAGCTAACATTTTTATTAATGTCAAAAATCTTCTAAGGAGAAACATTTAAAACAATTTAATATCAAAATCTTTCAAAATTATTAAAAAGATTGTAAATTTTTTTCGAATTCTTCAAAATAAGTTTTTCCCATAATTTAATTTTTCTTATCTCTTTGAAAATGTAAAAAAGTTGAGAAATTATACTGTGGTAGCCTCGGTGGTAGCAAAATGTTAAGAACAGAATCATTTCCCAATATATGTTCAAGGTATTTTACTATTAAATATTAATAAAACAATTTGCAGCTATACATTAATGAATCAATTAAATTTATCAATTAATTTTCACACGTTAAAAATTAAGCACAAAATCAACATAATTTTCTTTTACTCCAGAATTAATCAAATTGTAATAGTTTATTACTATATTAATTACTAAATTCTTATATTAATTTTCATCCTTAGTATTCCTATTGTCACTTTAACTTGAGACCATTTATAAATGTTCTTTAAATATTTTTTAATGTTCAGAAATCATTAGAAAAGAAGGAAATATTTAAGCAGTGAGTGCGTCACTCGTACGTTATACGCATTGTACGACTGCGCGCTTCGCAGTCACTGCTTGGATTCGTTCGGATTCGGCAAACTTTGTGGGACTCTGCACGAATTCGTAGGTCCGACGCTCCGCAACGCTGTGACTGTACAGCGTTCGGAGCTCCCGATTCCGAAGAACGGATTCCGGTTCGTCAATATCAGAATTCATCAAAATCGTTATGATTCGTACGAATTCGTTTACTTTGTTCGAACGATTTCATTTGAATCCTGAGTGAGACACCCCTCGATCCCCATGGAAGAGTGTCGGTCGTACCAGGGAGCAGCATTCTTTTATCGTCATGCCAGCTGAGAGCAATCTTATCTTGGATGATGGAGTGAACCTCGTGTTTTCGGCTTCGGATTAGGTGTTGAGTTTTAGTCAGATTTTGGCAAGATATGAGAGTCTGCTTATCATCGTCGAATGTTATGGTTTTTAATGTTGATCCGTTGATACCCTTAGCCCTCTTTTTTTCACCTTCTTCGCCCAAAACTTCATATGCATATAATTTCGATCTCAAGCCCACAAATTCAGTCATTATTTTGCCGTTGCATTCATCCTTCATCAGACCTAATACTTTTTTATTCTTTAGAGGCATTCCATAAACATTATCTGGAGGATAATCTGACGTGTCAAGTTTATGAATATCCCATTTAATGTAGTCGTAAAAGTTGGGAACAGTGAAATGATAGATGAGACTGGCTGTGTCTGTATATAGTAATATTGCATAATTCCCAAAATTTGGCAGAATAAAGTTATAATGAAAATCGTACGTGATAATTTTGGAGATATCAAGAACCGTGAAACCAATGTAGATAGGTTTATTGAAGAAAATTTTCGTTTTATTCATTTCAATAATAACCATATCCTCATCAAATATGGTACAACTATGGAAATTTGGTTTAGCAATTAGAGCTTTTGCACCATATCTCTCCTCCCATTTTGTTACAAGCTTGACATCTTTGTGCTACCTGACGTTTTCCATAGTCTTTCCAAAGACGGAATTGTTCATCACTTTATAGAAATTCTTTTCAAATTCGTTGGTCGCTCTTTTTCTATGTTCTGTATTTAAATCAATATAGTCTTTTAACCATGCCTTTTGTTTGAATTTTAACACACGATGAATTTTCGTTAGTTTCATGCCTAATTTCAAGTACATTTTTAGATTTCGGTAATTTAGTACATAATTTTTCTTTGGTAGCAAATTAGTTACTAACTTTGGAATCGTACATTTTTCTGGGTAGGGTAGACTGGGTACGGTTGTGACAATTTTCATTTGATCGACTATAATTTTGTCAGTATGCCAGTTAGCTGGATGAAAGGAATTTTTTGGTGTGAAATGTACATTTGTCTACGAATAAATACTACCATTTTGTCCCTAAGTACAATGGTTAATTTATAGGGGCAAATTAGAAAAAAAATAAAAAATGTCACAACCGACCACACCCCAGGGGCGGTTGTGACAGTGCTTGGGGTAATAATAATAATCATAATAATAATAATAATAATTGGCGTAGGGATGTGGCGACCCCATCGCCCGAGAGCTCCGGCTCTTGCAGTCAGCCACGTTGCTTTGGGCTAACTCCCCAATGAAATGAATTATGCGGTTACGACACCAGTATCGCGCAGTGCCACCCACAATAGGCCTCTCTCGAATGGAGGCCATGGTTCAGTTGGGAGTGGCAATAGGACCGAACCGAGGCGACGACCAGGCAATGGCCCCGGACAAACGCGAGAACATCGATTTAAATGGTCGGACCAACTCAGGAGAGACATCCTTACCTGTTGGCAAAGAAGCTCACCGGCGCGAAGAGGATTCATGCAGAGGTTACATGACCGTTGGGTCAATATGCACCCGGAATATGCTCATCAAACGCCTCAGTATTTAAGAGATCAGGTATCCTTTTTGCGAAAAAACGGATATGAAGCTCTTTATCAACAAGGAGAAGAAGAGCAACATCCTCCATCGAACATTCCACCCGTTCCAGCAAGACCACCTTTGCAGATAGCCGATAATGCTAACATGAGAAGTAGGAGATCTATCCACCAAAAAGTCTTTCTCAGGATGGACAAATTAGCTGAAGCTAATACTGCTCTCCCCGATTTGCTTCCCGAAGATGTTAATCTCTGGAATCTGAACTGTGTTGTTTACGAGAAGGCGGTGTCCTTGCTTAGCGACAGTAGAAGTAACGAAACTTCAGTACGTCTGAGTAAGACTCGCGAGCGTATTGCACAGCTTCAATTCAAAATTGAAACGGCGAGACGGCATGCATCAAATATTCAGTGCGTGATTAGCTACATAACATTAAATAAAAAATTCACTCCAAAAGTTAGGGCACTTGCTCGAAACTTGAGGAAAGCAAATCACACCCTGAACAAGTGTAAACTGCTGACCATCAAGCAGCACTGGACGCAAAAAATAAGATCTCTTTCAACAGCGAAACAGCGCCTTGAACGGCGAGTAAAATGGATTCAGGAAAATTCCACCTTTTCTACTCATCCTTCCCGTCTGTTCAATAAAACGTTACGTGCCGTTAAAAATCCGCCTAGTCGAGAAGAGATTCAAGTCTTCTGGGAACAAGTATATGGAGATACTTATCAGCTAAATGAAGACGCTTCAGATATATCACTCTTTCGTAACTTTTGCCAAAGGCAAAGGTTACAAGGTCCAGAGGAAGAGTGTCCACTAATTATTGCTGAAGAAGTGAAGAAAGTTATCGCTAGAACTAAGAACTTTTCAGCGCCAGGGCCAGATAAAATCAACAACTTTTGGTGGAAGAAGTTTACTTCTACGCACCAACATCTAGCTCGTATATTTACTACTTTCTTAAACGGAGAACAACCCGTCCCGCAGTGGCTAGTGGAAGGACGCACGGTATTGATTCCTAAGACCGGAGATTTGTCAAGTCCAAAGAACTACAGGCCCATAGCTTGTTTAAACACCAGCTACAAGCTATTCACTGGCATCCTCAAAGAGAGGATATTAACATCTATCGAGCCGGTATGGAGTGCAATAGTTGAACAACGTGGATGCAAGAGAGGTCTGGCAGGTTGCAGGGAGAACCTGTTAATAGACAGGTGTATCACCCAGGACTCGATCAGGTATCGACGCAATCTGTCCATGGCTTGGATTGAATACCGTAAGGCATTCGATAACACGAACCATGAGCTACTTATTAAGCTCATTGAATGCATGGAGGTGCATCCAAAAATAGTGAGATGCATAAAAGAGCTTATGCTCTTGTGGCGGACAAGATTTGTCATAACATCTGACAAAAGACAAGTGACTACAAGCTATATCACATAGAAGAGGGGAGTCTTCCAAGGAGACTCTCTAAGTCCGATACTTTTCTGTATCTCCCTCTTGCCTCTATCTATTGTGCTCCGAGGCAAAAGCTCTGGATACCTATGTGGCCCGCCGAACAAAAGAGAATATAAGGTCAACCACCTTTTATACATGGACGACCTTAAACTCTTTGCTGCCTCGAAAGAGGACCTTAACATCCTTGTAGAGGCGGTAAATAGGTACTCTAACGCGATTGGCATGAGCTTCGGACTGGACAAGTGTGCCTGCGTCCACCTACGCCAAGGAAGATTGGAAACTACATCATCGCGTCACGATCAGGATGTTCAACTCATAGGCGGAAATACCATTCAACATCTTGGTATGGGAGAAACATATACATATCTTGGAATACCGCAAGCGGAAACCCATGATGTGCTTGCGTTAAAAACGGCCCTTGGAAAAAGGTATCGCCAAATTCTCAGAAAAATTTGGGCTTCCGAATTATCTGGAAAGAATAAGATGCAGGCGACCAATATGCTGGCCGTTCCTATACTGCTCTACAGGTTTGGTGCAGTAAAATGGAATGTCGATGAGTTGAAGCAACTTGACCGAAGTACATGCAAGATGATGACAATCCATCGAAGTCATCATCCTAGATCTTCCGTACCTCGAATATACCTCCCTCGAGATAAAGGGGGTAGAGGCTTGCTGAGCATAGAGTGTCTTCATCGCAGAACGGTTCCGGCTACAGCCTGCTCAGTTCTAAATAGCACAGATTTTCTTATGCGACTAGTACATCAACATGAAGTCGTCAATGCTGCGGCGTTTCTATATCGTGCCGCAGATAGGGCCGCAGAGGAGCTTGGCCTCCCATTTGATTCCAGCGACACTACACATGGCCTAGCATCACTAACACCTTTGGTGCTCAAAAGTCGTGTACAGGAAGCAGAACATACGCTTCTACTAAGAGAACATGCTGACAAGCCCCTTCATGATAAATTCTACCGCATTATACGTAGAGAAGAGCTCTCGTTGGGTCTGTCCAACATGTTTCTCAAGTCTGCTGGATTAAAATCGGAGACTGAGGGATTTCTTTTTGCTTGTCAAGATGGCGTTATAGACACCTTAGTTTACCGCGAGCGCATAATGAATATACCTGTAGGCGATACCAACTGCCGAGCGTGCAAGCAAGAGCCAGAAACACTTGGACATGTTCTCAGTGGATGCTCAAAATATGCACGATACGGGTACATAGAGAGACACAATGCGGCTCTAAAAGTGTTATATTACCATCTGAGGCACTTCTATGGTGTTGATCTATTGCCCGTCTTGCCATACGCCCAGGGGGAACTCGAGTCCGTTGTGGAGAATGATCAGTGTAAGATCTACTGGAATTTCTCATTCTCGACCACTCAACGTATCAGTGCTACGAAGCCTGATATTGTCCTCCAAGATCTGAAGAACAAGATCATTTACGTGATTGAATTCTCGGCACCAGCCGATGGTAATATCACGGCAAAGGAGGAAGAAAAACGGGCGAAATATCAAGCACTTCTTTTCGAGCTGAGCAGGCTCTACCAAGGCTTCAAAGTCCATCTTGTAGTTCTCATAATCGGCTGTCTTGGAGGTATGAAAGCTTCATTTATTAGCCAACTCAACAAGATTCCGGCTTGCCAGCGTCAGGCTCATTCCATCGCGAACCGGATGCAAAAGGCTGTTCTTCTGGGATCACTTCATCTGGTCCGTCAACACTGTTCCTCATAACATTCTACAAAGATTGGTAGCTCTAAAAAAGTATCCAGAGGTGAAACTTCATCTCCAACTGTCCCGTCTGCCGCGTAAGATCATCCGCGGCTAGAGACCTGACTCCAAGGAACAGTGTTGCCCGATGTTATCTCGCGTAAATTTCCCGCTCTTGCTTACCTTCTAGGACAGAAGGAGCAGAAGCGGATGACGTACACGTTCCAGTTGCGTCGGGATTGGTTGCTTTTAAAGAACCATGATCGTAGCTTCCGGAGCCTACAACTTCTCACAAAAAACGTACAAAGTAATCAGTTCTATTTAACCACTAATGTTTAACCTATAAAGAGGAAAAACACTTGTTACTCTATCTGTACACATATAACAACAATTATTCAAAGAAATCGAATAAAAATACCTACTTTTTGCTGTTAAAAAGTAATGTAGTCCTCTGCAAGCTTCAATGTCACGCAATGCTGTGACGCATGTTCAAACGGGCCTGCCGCTCCTCTTTCCCCTTCCACTCTACCGGGTATTCCTTATAGTTACGCTAATATTACGACTGTCACAACCGTACCCTGGCACAACCGTACCTAGTCTACCCTACTCTAGATCCACTTCAAGAATATAACCTTCAGGTGAATCGTCAGGCACATTGAAAAAATTTGGATTATTTTCAAAATTTTCAAACCATTCAAAATCTTGATATGGTAAATATTCACTCAATGCTGATTGTTGATGTCAAAGTAAAAAATGTATGACTCTGGATTGAATGGATTAAAATCTTCTCCCATAAAACGATTGTTTGCTTCTGCAAATCTATTGGAGCATTGTGAAACACCACCTCTGATTGCTTTCTGAATTAAGAGTAACATTTTTGCATCAGTTAGTAAATGCAGTTCAATTCCTGTGTATTTTATCATTGCATCAAAAGAAAGTCCCGGTGCTGTGTAATAGTGCAAAGGGTCTAATTTATATGTTGCAAACAAGTTTTGCTAAAATTTTCAAAAATGTCTGCCAAAAGTAGAACATCAGTTTTGAGGTACAGATCTGAATGCTGCCCTAAATTTTGCAAATTAAAAGGTTCCCACACTTTACACGCATGTTGGTAATCTTCATCGGAAATGTGACAATCATTTAATTTTGAATAGAATGTCTCTTTTGGAGGTAGACTCTCTTCTTCCAATTTTTGCCAACTGTCAATGTAGTCATATGGGAATACACCTTTTCTCGTTAACAGATTGAATTCACTGTCATTTTTACAAAATTTTCTCGTAATTGTTTTTTCACTGTCATTGAGATATGAGGCCAATTTCTCTAAACTACTTGGCATGAATCGGAAAGAATCGATAAATCTGAGTTTGACTTTAGTATCTGGAACATCTTTTGTAAATGAGATATATTTTTCTTTATTAATTGGCAGTAAAAAGACATGTCCCTCAAAACTTTTGGCTAACTCTTTAATGAAAAAGTGTGAGTCATAGCCAGATAAATTACCGAAAACTACTGGAATCACATGAGAGTCTTTGTAATTGATGTTGCATTGGTACTGGATTTTGTAAACGAGAATTTACTTAAACTGCTAAATCTTTTAATTCTTTTACAAACCATTCAATACAGTCTTTTTCCTGATAAACTGTTGGTTCTGAAGTTGAATCATCAAAACTGCACTGTGTATAATACGCAACACTTGTAGGGATATGCTTTTGATACGCCGCTTGATCTATTTCTGAATTTGTAACCGGCTCTAGCAAACATTCAATGTCTCCATACACCGCAAATGGTACGTTTTCTTTGTATCTATAATTTTTAAACTTTAATATGTTCCCGCCCTCCTCCTCTGTTGGGAGTATGACTCTACAGTTATTTAAATTTTCAAAATCAGCTCTATGTTTCATTAGAGATTTTTCAAATTTAAAGTGGCACAAGCACCTATCACAGAACCATGTGTGGCACTTAGAATTTGTAAACTGTGATTTTATGAGTCAAGATAGATTTTTAATCCATGCGAAGTGATACACTGGATTACTTTCGCTGCCATCAAAATCAGTATTTTCAATCATTAACAAATGAATTGTAGGACATCTCGATTTTTCATTGCTTATATACAGAGGGACAATCTCGTCTTTTTTCCTATTTTCATCATGTTCTACATCGTAAACATTGATGCGCAATTCATTCATTTTTTCGAATTTTTTTATATTTTCAAGAGTTATGGCCAACGGCCATACCACGCTGAAAAACCCAGTTCTCGTCAGATCACTGAAGTTAAGCAGCGTTGGACGCAGTTAGTACTTGGATGGGTGACCATTCAAGAATACTGAGTGCTGTTGGCACGTTGGCACATCGTGGGTGTGGTGAGCCCACACTTGTAGTTATTTATAACTACAAGAAAATTATCCACCTAGAAACACTACCCGAATCGGGTAGTGTCACGCCTACCCTGAAAGGGAAATGGCTTAATGGTATACATGGGAAAACTGATTCCATCACGTTTCAAGAGTGTATCAAAATGTGGATAGGAAGTGACGCGATCTATGTGGTTCTTAGCAGGGCAAAGAGCGGCCATTAGGGACCAGAGAAAACAGTACTCATCACTGTTCTCAACATTTACAACTGCTTTTTTGTCTCTTATAAATTTAGGTAATCTCACAAAAGTTGATGATCCTACCGAAAAAGGTGCATACTTATTTATATTTACATTTAAATTTATTATTTCTTCCAATTTCCATCCAGACTTTGTTTGCTGAAATTTCCCTACTTTGGTCAAAAGTTGCTCTCTGACTTTACTCTCAAACCATTCATTTATTTCTGTTGATTCTAAAATTAGTTCATTTTTACTATTGAAGAATTTTATTGCTTCAATTTTCCGACCCTCTTCTATAGCACTGAATTTTGCGGCAAGAATAACATTCGTTTTTAAACCGCCAACGAAACTTTTTAAAGCATTTTTTAATCTGTGAGTAATCATTGTTTTCGAATCTTCGAAAAAACTATCTAAATCTTTATGGGTTAAATTTACAATCAAACCTGTTCTCACTCGACTCTTAAATGCAGACTCCAAATCTTGCCATCTGATCCTGTCTCCTTTCCTATCCAAGCCCTCATTGACACCAGTTCCACTCTTCTGCAGTTTTGTGAATATCCTGTTTTTGGATGTCAGTAGGCCAATGGTTGCTTGCAGTTTATTTTTTTCACCCAGAGATAGATGTTGCTTTCCCTGGCGCAAAATTTTATTTAACCTCCGAATATCCTGGGTGCATTGATGTGTCCAGTATGCGATCTCCGATGTTGTTGCACTTTCATGCAAAATTTCATATGCATCGTCATAAATCTGGACAACCTTCTTACAGTCCAATGAGTCCATTTTCGAATATTATTCTCATAGGATGGTTAGAAGACAACTGAAAAAAAATTCGCTATGAAGTGACTTTTATAGTCAAACAATTTCACAAATATTCCAAAGGACGGCACTGTGTGTAAATTTTTAAAAAATAAGGAGGAGCACTAACCGATTTTCAACACCAGGTTTCTTATCTCCAGTTCACAAGGCATATATGTCATTGAATGTATCTTAATAATAAGAATAAACTTTTAAAAACTCGAAGAAAGTATATATTAAAGTGTACAAAACTGTACTGTTGTACGAAAACAGTTCAAAAAATATTTCAAATCACTATATCAATTTTCACTTCACTTTACTTTTTTTAGGCTTGTGTATTTCTCAAATGCTGGATGACAACTGAGAGAAATGTATGCGAAGCGCGTCTTTTATAGATGCACATTTGCTATCCTTGTCTAGTAACATATTTTCCTCTTTGTCTTAATGTTCTAGAACGTTCTACATTATAATCGATACGTTCGAGGTATATTTTTTGCAACGCAAAAATGTAATGCGTCATTAAAATAAGCTTTAAGTTGTTTACGAAAAATTCTTTCCAGAGATTGCGTAGTATAATTTGAAGTATTGCATTATATGATGGAACAAAGTTCTAAAACGTTCTACATCATAATCGACACGTTTGGAAGATAACGTTTTGCGAAGTAAAAAATGTAATGCATCATCAGAAAATAACAAATAACCTTGAAGATGTTTGCATAAAATGTTTGACCTTTGAATTAAATTATTCAGACAGAAAACAATAAAATATCCTCGATTTCTATAAACTATATTTTGCAGGAGCTTTAGTGGATGATTGAAAATTTCAAAATATTTATTTTGTGTTTAGCTTATTTTTTTTATAAATTCAAATCTTCAACGTGTAATTGGAAAAACTGCCCTTTCTAAATAAGAGATGAAAGAGGTGCTGAAAAACGAGCATATATCTGTGAATAAAAAAGGCATGTAACCTCATATCAAGTGTCGTTAAGGAGTGATAAGTGTCGGACAGTGCACTCTTAATATATATATAAGTTAAAGCACGTGTGAAAAAGCCTCGAATAAAATGCACGCTGTATTATCTCTGTTGAGTCTCGAAATTGTTTGCAGTATCTTATTTTATGCAACACGTCGAGAGGTTGACGGGACCTAGCATATGGCAAAAGAATGATTATCAAACTTTGTGGGTCGACTAAGAAAGCGAACTTTTGCGAGCAGTAAAAAGAACTGATCTCTAGAGAACGAAAGCAGAGTCTAATGAAATGTAGGCAGCTTGAGACTGTCGATGCGTGAATGCTTCTGAAATCAAAACGTCTAAACAAGTCTGGACGTTATCTCTCTAGTCCTCGCTCGCTACTCGATACCAGAATAAAGCGATAAGGATCCCGACCATATGACCTACCATAAGGAATCCTTTAGACACTTTTTTACCTATATTATTATTCAATTGGCTCCAAATATTTTTTTATTTATAATTTTTTTATCTTCTTTTTTATCCTTGAGTTCTGGAAGATTCTACATTATAATCGAAACGTTTGGAATATATTTTTTTTGCAACGCAAAATGTAATGCGTCATTGAAAATAACCTTGAACTTGTTTACTAAAAAATGCTTTTCGAAATTGCGCAGTATAATTTGATACAGTCATCAAGAATGTTCTCTAATAGTAATATATCTACCTCTTTGAGTTATAGAAGGTTCTAGACTGCAGAAGAATGTTTCTCACGAATTATTTGCGCACTGAATAAAGACAGGAATTTTTAGTTGAATATGTATCTATAAGGAAGCAATAAATCAAATTTATAGACAAAACAGGATGTCATGCATAGCCCTCGGTATCAAATGTCATCTGTACACCTGCATAATTTTGCGCATTAAATAAATATGTTATCTCTAAGGAAGCAATAAATCATCCTTGTTTTTCTTGCAATAACTATATTACGCAGTAGAAATTGCCAGGACAAAGCAAAATGTAACCTTGAAAGTATTTACGCGAAAAATGCTTGAGATAAGAAATAACCTTGAACCTGTTGTTACATGAATTTAGCTGGCACAATTGCGCAATATTATCTGTGACGTCATCAAGGACCCATCGAGAATGTTCTAGAAGCTTAGCACGGGTATGAACCACTACAGGTTAGAAGCTTCTCGATGTCGGTAAGGTAGGAATCTTGGTCCAGAAACCCCCTTACTTATCTACTGAGAAATAATGGTTTATGTATTGAATCATATGTTTGTATGTCATTTGAGAAATCGGTGGCAGTCTCTCCTTCTTGAAAAGAATAGGCATTTC
Organism: Andricus curvator; assembly: GCA_932195095.1. Taxonomy (NCBI): domain Eukaryota; kingdom Metazoa; phylum Arthropoda; class Insecta; order Hymenoptera; family Cynipidae; genus Andricus; species Andricus curvator. The sequence goes on from CAKNYM010040494.1 coordinate 15,587, forward strand.
TTTCTAGTTGGCAGATATCAATTTTGTTTTGATCTTTTTCGGGCTCAATTTGAAGTTTTATAGTTAATTTTTTTTTATCGTTACATGAGCTTAAAGTGTCAGAAACCAAATCGATCTTTTCCCTTAACTTCTTTAGAATGTCTATTCCAAAAATGCATGTCTTACTCAAATTCGGAACTACTAGAAAATTGTGATCAATCTCTAGGTTGTTTAATTGTATTCCTAGAAAAATTTGAATTTTCAATTTTGTAGCTTTTTTCCCGTTGCACCTAATAAACTAGCACCTGTAATCGGTAGGATTGGATATTTAGAAAATTCAATTTCGTGTTGTTTAAAGAATTCGTTTGATATACAGGTCACTTCGCTGCCTGTGTCGATTAGTGCTTCTATTTTTAATTTGCCGACCGTACAATTTATTATTGGACATTTCATTTTGTTTTTAAGTTCCGAAGTTGTTTCTTCATCGAGAAGCTCTTCGCGTACATTATTGAATTCGGTGTTTTGATTTGTATTTTACCGCACGTCTGTCTCCACCGCCTCGTTCATAGATAACACGGGGCTGATTCGTTTTCCGAAGGTATTTCATTAAAATCATGATCAATTAAAAATTCATTTTCCGTTTCCGGTTCGCTTTCATCCACGACAGATTGGAAAAAATGAACATATTTATTTTCGGAAGATAGCGCTTTATAGGATCTTTCTGTATTTTTGGATTGTTGATCACCTCCGTAATCGGTAGTATTTTTATTATTATTATTACGGCGATAAATACCATTTTGCACGTTTCCGCGTGAAAATTTATCTGAGAAATCTTTCTTCGTTTTCTACTCTTGATCGAGAGTATTTGTGTTTGAATTTTGGTGGGTAGCATCGCTGCTTGCGGTGCCCCCTCCAGTCGATCTATGAGATACTAGACCTGTCGGTTCCGGCACGCTTTTCAATCCGTCGTTGCGACTTCCTACTGGGTGTTCCGGTTGGCTCTGGTCTGAGTTTCCAGCCCGGTACCAGTTGACACTTTTCGGTTTCTCACAGCTCGTGGGGCTATTCCGAGTGTCCTGTGCACCGTAGCCTTCGTCTGTCGGTCTTGAGTGGCTTGCATTTTCATTATCAAACCATGCTTTTCAACGGATTTATTCGATCGACCGGTACATCTCGCGTAATAATCGTTCCGGTTTAAACCGCCTGCTCAATCAAAAGTTTCGAGTACATCTAAAAGATCGGAATAATTTTCTACTTTTCTTATAAGAATGGCATTTTTCGCCTCTTCGGTGTAATGTCTAGAGAGTTGCTGAACTAAATCCGATTCTTCTTCTACTAACGTCCACCATTCTTGAGCCATTCCCATTAAACTGGCATACATTAGATGTTGAAAGTCGGATTCAAAATCTGTGGCTTTTATGTATCGTTCTAACTCACGTAAATATCTCATCGGAAGTTCATTTGATTTTCCGAAAAATTTAGGGAGTGGTAAGTTTTTTAACCAGTGCGGTTTGTATGAGGTTACATTTTGGTTTCGATTGATTCGCTTGTTAATTTTTTCTTGGTTTCCTCCAAGACCTAAGATTCGATTTTCGTGTCCCATTTTCGCGGATATTAGGGAAGCATGATTAGCCATTATTTCGGCTGTTTCATGGGATAATCTTATGGTACGATTATAAATATCGTCTATCTGTTCTGATAAGTTGGTTCCTTGATTTATACATGCCGCGTCCTGTAAATTTATTAAATCGCGCATATTTTCATCTAATTCTTTAGCGAGATTCCGAATTTTCTTATACGTGATGGTTTCAATTTCCCAGCAAAAAAGAAAGTATTGATACGAATTGAATTGAAAAGACTAATACACCCTGCAAATCCCGCTTTGCGACAATGACGCATTGGGCCTATGTGCCAATGCGTGTGAATTCGTGAAGACGGTATTTCAATTCTGAATCTTTCTATACGTAAAAATACGGTGCAAAAGTCTAAAGTCAGCGAATACACTTCAATGCGTCAGCACGCAAACGCCTTAACATTGGTCAATGCGTCTGAATTCGTAAGAGTAAAATACACACTTGAATTCGCCCCAATGCGTCACGGCGAATTTCAGCAAGTGTTGATTTATACAATTTTATCCGTAACAGGAAAACCAACGTGCGGGGCATATCGAATTTATTGTAAACGTTTAGTAAATTGTCTCGTAGCTCAGTAGCGGGTACTCTGGACTGATATACGAGGGATCGCTGTTTCAAGTCTCGACGCATGCACTTTTTATTAATTTTTTTCCAATTGATCTTGATCACGCATTCATATGAATTTACACGCATTCAATTCGTGCTGGTTCAATTCATCTGAATGCGTCTCAATGCGTTTAAACGAATCAGAAAACGGGATTCACGCGCATTACAAAAATTTTAATTCGCCCCAATACGTATCAATCCTTTTTTTTGCTGGGTTCGTTTATCCTTGTGTTTAGATCATTGGAATGTTTGAAAAATTCTTCAATTGCCAAACGTAAACGAGTTAATTCTTCAATATTTATTCTTTCCTTCGATCCCATTAAGCTTGTTTTGTTTTTGGTCGTTCTAAAAGACACGCCATGACTTCGCGGGTTTGTGGTTAAATCTAACACACTCGCGCTTATTCCTCTAGCTTTTCTTTCTTTAATTTCTAATGCTTTATTTAGAATTGATCTTTCTTCCGGAGTTAATCTATCGTCTTCCAGATTAAGTAAAGTTAGATCTATGGGGTGTTATGGAGGTGAGTTACCGTACCGATGATTTAAACTCATATTTGATCCAAAGTCTGACATTTTTGAAGAATTTAGTTTAAATTTTATGTATGATAAGAGATAAGGAAAAAGGGATTGAAATACTTTCCAACACTTACCTCCACTTTGTTTATAATCTAAATTTCAATAATAAGTGCAAAAACAAATAAATAGTTTTCATGCTTTCCACAAAAAACAATTCAATCAATTTAACCAATTTTTGTTTTCAATTTCTTTTGCTCAACTCGTTCGATGAATTCGTTCACTTATCTCAAAGCAAAAAAATCAAAAAGAAAATCGAGCCGATTTCAAACACTTTTAAAAAAAAGAACTTTTTAATTATAGTTTGCTTTCTCAACTCCGGAATTCAATTTTATTTCAAATATTCAATAATATCGAAACTCTGTTAAGCACGTCTGCTCATAGTGAGATCCCGGTTTTGAATGATTATTTCGGATGACCGCTAAGGTCCGTTTAAATTATAAATGCTTCAGATGACCGCTGAAGTCAGTTCAATTTAAATTTCTATACTGGGGAAGTATTATTTCTCTTCTGTACATGTGCCTTTGGAAGCTCAATGTTTACAATTGTGATCTATGTATCGATGAGGACGGTCTCAGTTGTCGCCCGTTATTATGATAATTATTTTCATTCGTTTTAATTTGAGAATGCTTGCATGACTTTCATACCTAAGATGCAAGGTTCATTCATGTTTGGCATTATAGTAAATATTGCTCTGACACGGCGGCATCCCGATACAATTCGAGCGCGTATCCTATTTACCGGTATTTCTCGATTTCCATCCACAGAAATATAAGTTTGTGAGAGAAACTGACAGTTTATGAATTCACGAACATTTCGTGCAAAAAATTCCGTAGAAATCACATTTAAATTGCTACTTGTGTCTATTATAGCATCAACAGGGCAATGTTCAATAATGACTCGATTTCTAGGAACGTTCATTTTTCTCAATTCTATTTCATAATAAAAAATTTTTATTGTGACACTTTATTTTAATTTTTATCTCAGGGTGCCGAAAGTCGAGCCCCCTAGTTGGGCGCCAGATGAAGCGTTACTGTTCTCGCAACGAGAGCATATGATTTCATCATCTGTACAAGAGGGAAAATATATTGAGTCACGAGTACATTCAGTGTAGTGATACTGGATTTTAAACCTAATCTCTAATGATATATTAGAAATCACTGATTCTCATCATTATGACCCGTAACACAATGGGTGATTCTGCTCAGCAGAATCACATTTTTTCTGCTTGAATCTACTGGAAGAGTTACACACAAATCTCCTAACGAGATACAATTGCTTATAAATAAAACTTGCTTTTTTGAGATGGGTGATTGCCCATAAAAAACTCAAGAAACAAAAATATATCATTTATTCTCCTTTTGGAATACTGGATTTAATCATTTTTACCTATAACCAAATTTTACAGTATTAATATTTGTATAAATATGATAAATATGTCATGTCCTGGCAAAAGTATCGGATAGGAATTCCTTCTGAACCAATCCGAATCATTCCGGAATTTGTATTCGAACCAATCCGAAAAAAATTCTACATTTCGTTCGACTCAAATCGTTTAAAAATTAATCCGACTCAAATCGGTTCAATCCGAACTCCAAAACGAAGTAAAGTTTCAATCCGAATCAATCCACACTCGGATTTATATCCACTGAATGTCCAATCCGAATGAATCCGAGTTCGGATTGAATTGGATTCATTCGGATAGATAATAGTTTTAGGTCAATCCGAGTTCGGATTCATTCGGATTGGAAATTTGGTTCGGATTTATTCGGATTGAGTCGGATTAATTTTTGACCGATTTGGATCGAACGAAATGTAGAAATTTTTTAGGCTTGGTTCGAATTAACTCAGATTGGTTCGGATACAGATTCTGCAATTATTCGGATGACTTCGGATTGGTTCGGAAGGAATTCCTATCTGATACTTTCGCCAGGGTGAAAACACAAGCTGCTCATTTCACATGTGCGATCATCACTACAAATAACTGTAAATGTTTAAATGCCTTGAACTTTAGAATGCGCGGCAAAATGATATAATTATGTTTCACGCTTACTTCTCTACTCAGCATTTGATTGGCCGATTCACTACTTTGACATACAGTCGAACCTCCATAATTCGAACAGCAAGGGACCGGCTGAAAAGTTCGAATTATGGAGGTGTTCGAATTATCTGCATCTGGTTTTCTGTATAGGAACGTCAAGGGACCGGAGAAAATGTTCGAATTATGGAGGAATTCGAATTATGGGTGTTCGAATTATGGAGTTTCGACTGTATCGGCAACGTCGCACTACACTTCGCATACGTCTTCGCCTTCCAAAGAACTTCGAGTGGCGTTCAAGAATACCAACCGCACTCGACAACTTTTCTTATACGAAACTACCGATCGAAAATGTTCGCATGCGAAAAAAAGTCGAGTGAACTCAAGAATAGCACCCCTTTTCTACTGAGGACCATAAGGAAATTTTTCCAGGTAGGTGAGAGCGTAGAGGCCGTGTAACAGTTCACGATTAATTTCTCGCGAAAATTGAACTGTTTTTAAATTAAGTTTATTAAATTTGCCCTCCAGTGAGTTCCTTCCACTTAAGAG
>CAKNYM010040495.1:0-17151 GCA_932195095.1 Andricus curvator
ACTGTTCTTTCATTGCCCATTCTTGCTACATGCCCCGCCCATCTTAATTTACGCGCTTTCATTACTCTATTAATATTTGCTGACCCGTAGAGAGCGTGCAGCTCATCATTATGCAGTTTTCTCCACTCGCCGGTCTCTTCGTCCCTTTTTGGACCATAGATTTTTCTAAGTACTTTATTCGCGAAAACTCTAAACCTATTCTCTTCTCCTTTCGTCAGCGCCCACGTTTCACACCCGTACATGACGACCGGCATTATTATCGTTTTGTAAATTCCTACTTTGATGTTTCTAGATAGCGATCGCGATTTTAGTAGCGTGTTTGCTGCATAATAGCACCCATTGCCAGCGTGTAGCCGCGCATTGATTTCCGTTTTAATCTTATTTTCGCTAGTTATAATAGACCCGAGGTATTTAAACTCGTTAACCCTTTCGAATTTCATATTTCCGGCCATTAGATCCCCGTCTTGATTACTTTGTCCGGACCTGACGACGGTCATATATTTTGTCTTCGATTCGCTAACTTCCAAGCCAATCTCTTTGGCTTTTGCGATCAAGATTTCTGCATTTTTAGCTACCGTTTCTTTATCATTCCCTATTACGTCGAGATCATCCGCATATCCAAGAATTTGTATTACCCCATTCAGGGTAGCACCGGTCGGATTCGCCTGCACTTGCCTAACCACGTATTCTAAAACTAAGTTAAAAAGGACGTACGAAAGTGCATCGCCCTGTTTCAGGCCATTGCGGATCGAAAACTCTTCAGATAAACTACCGTTTACGCGTATTCTACCCTTACTGCCGCTTAAGCAAATTTCGATAAGTCTAACCAATTTTCTTGGCACACCCAAGAACTCTAGGATCCAGTACATTCGCGCGCGTATAATAGAGTCGTAAGCTTTTAAAATCGATAAATAGCTGATGTACTGCTTCATTAAATTCCCATTTCTTTTCTAACAGTTGTCTAATTGTAAACATTTGATCGCTTGTAGATCGGTTTCGGCGGAATCCACACTGGTAATCCCCAATGATTTCCTCGGCAAAAGGAGTTAGTCTACTTAGGATAACATTAGACAGGATCTTGTAGCACGAAGGCACAAGTGAAATTCCCCGATAGTTGTTACAGTTAGTTTTATCGCCTTTTTTAAAGATGGGAATAATGATAGAGGTATTCCATTCTTCCGGCATGCGTTCTGTTTTCCAAACTGCGCGTATCAATTTACAAATTTGCCTTGTGAGGCAAGGGCCTCCATTTTTTATCAGTTCTGACGGTAGGTCATCGATGCCCGCGGCTTTGTTATTTTTCAACTTCTTTATGGCCATTTCTATTTCTATATCAGTAGGATCGTTAATTAATAGATCAGCAGTGTGGATTTCGCCGAGATTACCTTCAACGGGAGCTTCGCGTACATTTAATAGTTTATCGAAATAATCTTTCCATAAATTCAGTCTCTCTGTCGCATCGGCTACTAGATTGCCACTTTCGTCCCTCATTACTTCCGTTCTACTTTGAAAGCCTTTCCTTATAAAATTGATTCCCCTGTACATCTCACGCGGGTTATTTTGTTTATTATGCGCTTCTATTGCTAGTATTTTATTCTTTTCCCACTCCCTTTTCTTGGATCTATAGAGCCTATTTGTACTTTTGCTAATCTCGAGATATTTCTTATGTGTTTGATCGCACTTATTTTGTAAACTACTTAGTCTGGCCTTCCGACGTTTCTCAAACCAGAGTTTGCACTCTTCGTCAAACCATGGTTTGCTTTTGGTTACTTTCTTAAAACCTATCGTAAGTTTCGCGGCTGCCTTTATCGCCTTTTTCGTATTGCTCCACAGGGTTTCCGGGTCCTCCTCGTGATTATTGTTATCGTCTCTCTGTTCTTGGAGAGCGTCGAAACTATTAGAAATCTCAACTTGGTAATTTAATGTTTCTGTTGCTGTTTTGAACTTATCTATATTGAAACGAACTGTTGGCTCTGTGCGGCTTGTTTTCTTACTTAACGCTAGCCTAGATCTTAGTTTTACTATCACGAGAAAATGGTCTGAATTTAAATCCGCTTCCCTATACGATCTTATATCGAGAATGTTTGTATGACGTCTTCTGTCAATTAGAACGTGATCAATCTGATTGTGAGTATTACCATCTGGTGATGTCCAGGTGGCCTTATGTATATTTTTATGCTTGAAATATGTGCTTTTGACAACGAGGTTCTTTGAAGCTGCAAAGTTTATTACTCTGGTTCCATTATCATTACTGACGTCATGCAAACTTTCTGATCCTATTGTAGGCCTATACATTGGTTCTTTTCCAATTTTCGCGTTGAAATCCCCCAATACTATTTTTGCGTCAAACGTTGAGAACTTGTCAAAAACCTGCTCGATTGTTTCATAAAAAAGATCTTTAGTGTCTTCGTCTTTGTCCTCGGTGGGGCAGTGCACATTGATTAATACGTGTTTGCTGAAATTACCCTTTAGTACAATGTATGATAACCGGTCGTTAATGAATTGCATGTCGATAAGTGCTTGCGAAATTCGTTTATTAATAAGAAAACCAATCCCCAGTCTTTGCCCCTTAGCTCCTCCCCAGTGCAAAGTATAGTTATCCCTAGAAATTGACGCGAAATCGCCCGACCAGCAGGTTTCTTGAAGTGCTATTAAGTCAGTTTTGTATTCAATTGCTATCTTAATGAGTTCGCTAAATCGGCCAGTATTTAGACTACGCGCGTTTAGAATTCCCACCCTTAGATCTTTAACTGTAGTTTTTTGTTTTTGCAAGTTAGCCATGGTAGTTTCAAGATAATCCGCACGTCAGGATCCTATTCCGATCGTAGGTGAGTCCACTGTCCCAGGAGTGATAACCCCCATACCTCCCTAGGTCTAAGTATGGGAGCTTTCCGACTCTGACAAGGACCATGTCAACTTGTCGTCAGACACATTACAGTTTCATCCTCGTACCCTAACGTCCCCCTGTAAGGCAGCGCGCCTACTGGCATCAATACCCCTTTGGCCCTATGCAGGCGAATCATTCCACACATCCCTTGCGGGCAGTGTCATCGCTGCAGTGTCCAATGGGCAGCAGGATTTTTCCCTTACAAGATTTTTAGTTTTGGTTCGGGTAGAGTTTCTAGGTGGGTACACGCTGCACCTTGGCTTGCCAGAACCCACCCATTGCGTATGAACGCGAATAGGTGGGTCCCCCCAAGCCATGGTTGTCGTGTATCTATTTTTTACCAGTGCTAGATTCACCACACCCACGATTGGCTCCTATCGGCTGTCCGCGACTGCTTATTCTTGTATTCGCAGTTAACCTTGGGGGCTGTTCAGCCTTACGGGCCGTTCCTCTATCCGCAACCTGAGGACGCGCTACGTAGTGGTGATAGGAAACCCACCGAGTAGATGTCACTGTTAACATTCTTTAATTGTTTACATAAATTTTTGTTCTATTTTTTATGCCTGGAATGTAAAAAAATTGTTCTATATTCTTTATAAATCAAAATTCTTCAAATCATTACCAAATATAATTGGAAAATGTATTATCACGTCTATTTTCTCTCTCTCTCTCTCTCTCTATATATATATATATATATATATATATAAATATATATATATATAATATAGAGTCGGACATATTTCATGACACAAGTGAGTGATTACAAACTGTTTAAATAATTGAGAATAATTTCAAAGAAAGTATGTCACTGTTAACATTATTTAATTGTATACATAAATTTTTGTTTTATTTCCTACAATATTAGCGAGAAAAAATTGTTTGAACAAATTAAAATTGTTTAAATAATTCCCAAATGTGTATTATCATTTATATTTTATATTGATATATAATATTATGAATGACGATACAGAGTAACGTTTCACGATTTGCGGGAGCAAAAATGCTGTTTAAACAAATTATAATTGTTTAAATTGTGAATTGTTTTCTTCAGCCTGCTGCTTACACAACTCAGTACAGCCTGATGGGGACAAAAATTATTTGATTTTTTTTTTATAAATAAAAAATGGTAATTTTATACATTATTTTCTCTCACAGGTCCGTCTTTTTTGGGGGCACGCCGCAATTACATAAGGGTTATTTCATAAGAGGTTCATTTTTTTGAAGTGTTATTTCAATAGTATAGCAGAACTCAGAATGGACTCAAAAGCACTTTGTTCTTTTTCTTTTTTAATTAACTGCACAAAACTTATATAGGTCTCAAAATATCGTATACACATTGTAGAGAAAGCAATTAAACCCTTTCAAAAGGATTTTCTCGTAAACGGCTACTTTTTTTCAACAAATTTTTTTACGATTCAATAGAACCAAATAACACGTCGAGATCATTTTATGATTTTTCTTTGAAATTAAAAAAAAAAAGTTATGCAGTTTTTTATATGTCCACTCTGGCATTTTTTGGGACCCATCGTTCCTTTAATAAGGATTTTCTCCGAGGTGGTTGCTTTTTGTTAGGTGATCTTTTCACGAATCAATAGGGGAAAATAATCGCTCGAAACGATTTTTTAGCCTGGACAAAAAATTGAAATTTGCAAAAGTTATGCAGATTTTTCAGTGTCAAGCGCGGCGTTTTTTGGGAAACGTCGCTACTTTGACAACGATTTTCTCTGAAACGGGTGCTTTTTTTATACTTTTTTCTTATCATTTGTTGTACCCTAATAGTACTTTAAGACTGTAAATTAATTATTTTTTCAATTAAATGGGCAAAAGTTAAACAGAATTTTGTCCCTCCTGTGGCATCCTCATTTTCTCACTTACGCCCTTATACCGTGTCTGGGACATTTCGCCCGCCAAAAATTTTGAAATAATTCATAAATAATGAATCGCGTACTTATTTTTATTATTTTCATTGCAGTATATCATTATTGCAATATATTTACCTTGTATTGTAAATCCATTCCAGGGTCGAAAACGTGGTTTTCGTATACCTGAGCGAGAGCGCTATACCTAAGCGCACGGAACACCTGCCCATTTTCCACTTTTCCGCCACTTTCTCCATAAAATTTCCTTCCCAACGAAGTTCCTATACATTATACTATAATATAAGGTATTTCGGTACTCATTTCTGAACATTATCTCGTACATAAACGATATTTCTTTACAGAAAATTTCCTAATTAACGTAAACATGAAAATATCTTAAATAAACAATTTGCGGAAATTTTAAACATGTAAGCATTTCATTATTTTACTTGTTTAGTATGTAAAAAAAAAAATCAAGCAAATCCGAACTTTTTCGGTCCAATGCAAGATAAATACCTAACGTGCCTCCACTAATGTTCCGATAACCTTCGGTTTGGCACATATGGTCTGTCCAGACCCCTGTATATTTCTATTCAAATGTATGGAAATACTACGTTTTTGGAGGTGTATTGAAATGCATTTATATATCATGCAGTTATATATTTTTGGTTTTTTTATTATTCCTAGCAGCTTTCGCATATATTTAATTACCTACTGTGGTAAAACTAAAAAAATTTAATGTAGAAAAACAAATTTCACAGGTGAAGAAAATCTCTTTTTTTCCCCCTTCATTTTTACGCTTTATTATGATCTGTACTATCCCTCCGATGGCACACTGGGGTAAAGAAGACTCCAGGCATTTTCAATCCTAATTTAAGTCCCTTCAACACTTGAAAATGGTACTCATACGGTCCTGTCACCTTAGCCAGATACCCCCTCCAACGCGTAAAAAATGTCATTTTTCTCTATTTTTTAACTTCTACAATCTTTTTTTCATATTTAGAAGAAATTTTGAACTAAATAACCCACAGCATTCTTTTAAGTAACTATCCAAGAGTGTGTACAAAATTCAGCTACTCAAAATAATGAATTGGCTCTTTGCGGGAAGCCTTTTTCGCTTGGGGTCAACAAGCCCCCAGTATGCCAGGCTATGTTACGCATCGGGAAGTGTGACATCGAAGGGTTATTCTTATAAATGGAATTTATGTGAATGAGGGAGAAATAAGGGAAGGGAGAAGAAGTAGGAGAAGTATGTGCGTTTTTTTTGGGAAGTAGAGGATGGAGAAATAAGGGAAGTGATGTGATTTGAAGTGTGGGATGCGAGGGTTTGGGAAGCAGGAGAAGTAAGTGTAAGTGAGAGATGTGAGGGGCGGGGAAGTAGAGAAAGGAGAAGTAAGGAATGCGCGGGACTATAAAGTGGGAGAAGTGAGGGATGTGAACAATGTGTGTGGTTGGGATGTAGAGGAGTGAGAAGTTAAGAGAAGTGAATGAAACTAGAGGAATTAAGAAGAGGGAAAGGAGATGAGGGAGAAGTGAAGAAAGGGAGGGCAGGAGAAGTATGGGAGTGGAATTAGGGAAAGTAGAAGATGGGGAAGTGATGGGATTGGAAGTGTGGGATGTGAGGGATTCGGAAGTAGGAGGAGCGAATGTAAGACTGGGATGTGAGAGAGGGAGAAGTAAGGAAAGTGAGGAGATAGAAAGTAAGAGAAGTGAGGGATGTGAAGAATGTTAGGGGTAGTGATGTAGATGAGGGAGAAGTAAGAGAAGTGAAGGGGGTGAGAAAGTGCGTGGATCGGATGCGTGGGGAATGAACGTAGGGGACTTGAGGAGAGGGAAAGTAGATGAGGGAAAGGTAAGGGAAAAGGGGGGGGAGGGTGAAAAGTAGGGTTAATGAGGGGCTGGGCAGTGTTTGATGGGAATTAGTGAATGTGAGTGTATGGGAAGTGAGTGATGTGATGGCAATGGAAGCAGGAGAAGTAAGGGTTGACTTTATAATGTTCACATATATGTGTATGCAAGATGCCAAGAGAATATAAAAGGCAGTTTGAATGGAAGAATACCAAGAGAAACTAAAAAAACGAATTAAGATGTTCAAAATGCATTATACATATTTAATACATTTCCGCATAAAAGATGTAGGGGTATGGCAAGGCCGCATGTGCCAAACCGAAGTATATTTAAATAAATATCCTTGTAATTATCCGTGTATGGCATGTATCCTTTCAATTCTTTTTTTAAATGATAGCTGAGGAAATTTTAGGAAAATTCAGGGAGTTTCAAGTCACTAACTCAATCAGAAGTATACTAAATAAACATTTTGAATCGCGAAAGGTCTGGCTGGACCCATATGCCAAACGGAGTGTTAAATTACATAAAGATTGAATTATAATTTTTCTATACTAAGAAGCATGAATTATTTACTTCAAGGTAATGTAGTTCAATATTGGTTATAATTCGTGCAATGAAACTTTATTCATATTTAACATATCTCTGTTACAACTATATAATTTTCTTAAATGTTTATGCTATTTTGGAATGAGTATCTCAATTGCTTTCTCACAATTATATGTAAATATGTTCTAATTTCTTCTGAAATTAATTAAAAATGTTAATTATAATCTTCATAAAAATATAAAGTAAAATTGATTTGGATGTTTCAATGAAAATATTTGTTCTTCAATTTTTACGTTGTATACTAATTGATTTTCTCACAATATTGAACCACATAATTATTGAATTATAATTTATCTTTTGTGTGGTAACAGGAATTGATTACTGATATTAATATTATATGATTTAATATTGGCTTTGAACTGTACAATCGAAGTTTATTTACGTTTCATACCTTTATTACAATTGAGTAATCTAGCATGACGTCATGGTTATGATAGGATAGATGGTAATGTCAGGAAGGTTAGCATAGTTGGTACATATTTACAATAGAATAAGATATGCCAAAATTTCAGGTTGGATTATCGGATAGATTTGATCAGAATCGGGCACTATAACTCAAAATTTTGGATAGTTGATTTTATTTCTTGAAACTGAAAGGTCTTCTAACGATAAAAGAATAAAACATAATTGCGCAAATGCATTTTACACTTGAAAAATATTACTAAATATACATTCATAACTTACTTTTACGTTTAGAATATTTTTTCAAAAAAGTCTTATGCATTCCCATGAAAGGATGTACTAATTATGCTAAACTTCATGACATTTGCACCTATCCTATCATGATTATGACGTTTAGCTCACATACTCAATCATATAATTATTTCAAATGTTTGTGACCAATTCTCGATTATCATATTCCACTTTTTGCACGCTTCAGAGAAGGAAATGAAAGAAATGGAAGGTTGTAGGAATTCAAGTTGTAAATATCATATGATAAAATATCTACTGGTTCTCGAATTGTCATTTGAATTCGACATTCGACTGCCGCTCGACGAACTGATTTTCATCTTGGACATGCTTCCACATTTTTTATTATAAAACGAGAAAAAGTAAATATTTCATTATGTTCTTGGTCTCATTTTAAAGAGCAGATTACAAGCTTTAATTTATCGTAGTTTGAATTTTTTCAATTCAATTATCTGAGGCATGGAGAAGTGGGACTTAATATATCGCTGAAATAACCACGAAAAAAGAGAGGCATGTACATACATACATACATTGATCAGCAGTTCGAACTCGGAAGTTCATTGCCTCACTACCCGATTCGGGTAGTGTTTCTAGGTGGATATTTACTACCAATGTGGGCCCACCACACCCACGACGGGCCAACAGCACGCAGTATACCTGAACGGTCACCCATCCAAGTACTAACCGCGCCCAATAATGCTTAACTTCAGTGATCTTACGAGAACTGGTGTTTTCAGCGTGGTATCGCCGTTGGCGAGAGGCATGTAACTTAATTCAATTTTCGAAATTATATGTGGATATGTTTTAATTATTCAACGATGTTTTGTCGTACGCTGTTGTTTTTCTGAATTATTTAAACGTTATAATATGATAATAATTTAATGATTTAGCGATGTTTCTTGATTCACAGATTTACAAAAATGGCCGTGAAATGAGAATTCCAATTCAATTTTCAAAATGACATGTACATATGTTTTCATTATTTAGCAATGTATTCTCGCTCGCTCTTCTTTTTCTATAAAAATTTATTTGAACATTCCAGTGCAAATACATGTTCAATGATTTTTATATTGATAACTGAGAATCAGATCTGAATAGGATTTTTTTAAATTATAGGTATATTAATTTGTTAATGATTTAGCGATGTATATTGATGCTTACATTTAAAAAAATGGCCGTGAAAGTACCCGCAAATTTCATTGTACAAAAATTATGTTTTTTTCAAAATATTAATTTACATAACGTGCACACTTGAAATCTTCAAATTATATCTCGACATTTACTATTATAATTAGTAATAGTAAATTCTACGTTACATGGATTCACTGAATACATTCTTTTAGAGTATAATTTCAGCAAGAATTTGATTGTTCAAGAAATTTGAGGGAACAAATAGTGATTCGAAAATTGAGTAAAGGAGAAAAATGGAGACAAAAAGTTGGCGCGCGCTTGTGCGCGCGCGTAGTAGTCTAGTAGTGAAATAAGTCCGTAGTTGAATCACCTTTATGGTTTTATTGTGACCAATGTTTGACATGTGGTGTTAGGTTGTGTGATAAAACTTAAAAAAATAGTGGTTTAATAGCTTATTTTAATAAATATGGAGGAAGCATGTTATTGTGTATTCCAACTCTTGCACTGGACAAAACCGAAATATCAAGACAGCCCTTTCTCTTTTAAAGCTTGTACAAGACCCTGACACTAGTATTGACACCATAGACCACAAGTTCTTGTTGTCAGGACATTCTTATCTTCCCAATGATGGCGAATTTGGAATAATAGAGAGCGCTAGTCGCCGCGTTGAACTAATTTTTAACCCAGATCAATGGATCGATATTATAAAAACTGCCAAACGTAAAGAACCTTATTTTCTTGTTATCAACATGAAAAATTTCGACTTTTTGAGTACCGCTTCCTTAGAAAATTCTATCACAAACAGAAAGCAAACAACTTGCGGTTATAAGTTTAGCTGGTTAAATATTAGATGGCTAAGGTGTGAAAGAAATCATCCTTTAAAATTTCAATTTAAAGAAACACTAAACCTAGACACACCCTTTTATGAAGTAGATTTATGTAAAAGGAAGCAAGGACGACAGGCCCACTTGTGCAATACTCGACAAGATCCACTCTATACGTCCAGAAGAACGGTCAGTGATATGAGGAAGAAAGATATGCTTGATCTTCTATCATACATTCCGCCAATATACCACAATTACTACAAAAATCTTCCCATAGATATCCCAACTCGTTCAAGAACAATTAATGTTGATGAGCGTTTATCTGATGACGAAATTACATATGATTAAAATACAATGTGCATATTATTATAGTGACATGTCACTATAAAAATGAAGTAACTCTATAAAAAAAAATTTTAAGTTCATTTATTAAATTAATTTCAGTTTTATTGTCTAAATAACTACATTTTATTATACTTTGTATTTGTATTAAACATTAAAAAATAAAAAACTCTATGTGAATACTTGCATTTTTTTCCTACACATAATTTTGCAAAAGGCTCGTTATTTCAAAATTCAATTTAATGGAGATAATTCACTTTTACAATGAACGACACATATCTAAAATCCTTCACAATATTTTGGAATTCCTTGAAATTTTTTTAACTCTTCAAAATTCTTTGCAATTTTTAAAAGCACCCTAAAATATTTCCAATCCTATGAAACTCTTTCAAATTATTGAAATCCTTTGATTCTTTAAAAGTCACTTGAAACTTGTTAAAGCTTAAAAAAATCTCTTGACATCTTTTAAAATACTCTTAAAGTTCTCAAATCCTTCACCATTTTTTGAAATTCCTTAAAATTATTTAAATCTCTTGATGCCTTGGAGTCTTTTCAAATTCCTTACATATTTATTTTGATTATTTTTAAATTACTTGAAAGTTTAAACTCTTTAAAGCTTTCGAAAATGCCCTCAAATATTCTAAAATACTCTAAAATATTTCCAATCCTCTGAAATCAATTGAAAACTCCTAGGGATCCTTTAGAATAATCTAAAAGTTTTCAATTCCTCAAAACATTCTTAAAATTCCCTGAAACTTTTTAAATTTCTTTAAAATAAAATGAAAATTTGAAAAATATTTGAAATCTTCTGAAATAAATTACTGAAATAAATTCAAAATTCCTTGGATTCTTGAAATTTTTTTAATCTCTTTGAAATAAAATGAAAATTTAAAAAATAGCCTAAAATATTTCAAATCCTTTGAAATTCCTTTAAGTTATTCAAATAAAAAAATTCCTTGGTGTCATTAGAAATTACTAAAAATATTTCGAGGCCTTGGAATCTTTTAAATTACTCTAGAATATTGAAAATCCTCTGAAATCAATTAAAATATTCCTAATCTTGAAAAATTCCTTAAAAAATCCTTTTGAATCAATTAAATTACTAAAATCGGTTGAAAATTCCTTGAAATCTGTTAAAATATCCTAAAATATTTCAAACCCTTTAAAATCTGTTGGCATTCATTGAAATTATTGACATCTCTTTCAAACGCTTTCGATTCTTTTCAAATGCCCTAAAATATTCCCAGTCTTTTAAAATTCCTTCAAATTATTAAAATAAATAAAAAATTCCTTGGAATCTACTGAAATTCTTTGAAATATTTTCCTACAATATATCAATTCCAAATCTTTTAGAATCAACTGAAATTTTTTAAATCCTCTGAAATCCTATTAAGATAGTGAAATCAATTAAAAATTACTTAAAATATTTTAAAATACCTCAAAATATTTAAAATTCTTTGAAATCTTTTGAAATTCCTTGCAATTGTTTGAAGATCTTGAACATTCCTTGGATAAAAAAAATACCTTATAGTCTTTGAACTTCTTTGAAATCCCTTAAAATTATCAAAATCAATTCCTCAAAGTATCGGTGTTTTTTAAATAGGAGTGCTTATTGAGAGCGTAAAAATGCTTAATTTGAACTTTTTTTTTAAATTATAAAATTTTTTATCTGTAGACATACACAGATCTCTGACATACTTCCGGTCAAACCGAAAAAAAATAATTATGCGAATGTGTCACTATAAGGAAATGGAGATTTCAATCCTATAGGGAAAGTAGAACCGAAACGTACACGAGTTTCACAAATGATATTTAATATGATAACTATAATTAAATTATAATAGAAATCACAGTTTTTTAATCGTAAGAATGAATAATTTGAAAATTTCTTGTTTGCGTACAAAGTTTAAAAACAGACTACCATCAAAATTGAGGTTATGGTTTATTACTCCTTTCACAGACTTTACCGTGCAACGGTTGGCAACACTGAGCCGCGCATCATCAAATACGAAAAAACACGTGACGTATTATCGAACTCGAACTACGATTCGATTTCTATTTCCCACAGTGGTCCCGAAAAGATCACCTTGACATGCGCATGCTTCGACTGAATGGCGCTTATTGGTTCTAGTTCGCGTCCTCATTGGGAATTCAAATACAGGCGCGTACTACAGCCAATCAACTATATTACAATTCAAACATGCGCAGATAAAGGCGACTCAGTTAGCATCACTGATTTGAAATGCAGTACCACATACAGTAACACACTACTGTTGAATATGAGCGGCCTACAGCAAGCAAACGTTACCAGCGTTACTCTCGAAAATCGTCAGAATCGAAAACGACAATATCGTTTAGAGATTTTATATTAAGGACTACTGGCGATCCCAAGCTAAAACTTACAGGATTTGTCAAGTACATTTATGGCTTCTTTTATATGAAAAATTAAAGAAAACGTATTTTCAAAGAAGCGATTTTATTTTTTTAAGTTTTCAAAAAAACGTTAAAATTTTTTTTCTTGATAGCAATTTTCTAATTTGAAATTGAATGTAATTAAAAACAATTCCAAACCTTCAAAAGCGTATTCAGTTGATTAGAACCAAAGCTATGGAGGTTTTAAGCAAACGTTATCAAAAATTAAAAATTCCGATATTTTCACCACTTTTTCGAATTTTTAAAAACTACTCAAATCGAATTTTCTTTATTAATACTGGACTGTATATACCGAGTTACAGCCGAATCCCATACGTCATAAAAGTGTCAAATATTGTATTTTATTTAATTTGTTATAAACAATTGAAAAATAACATGTAACTTTTGTTGTATACTTTTTTGGAATGCGCATAAGCAGAGTAAATACTAAAATATTCTATATTCAAATGATCATTTTATGAAGATGACTGAAACGAACCATATTTTCACCTTTCATATTTTTCCACTTATTTACAAAAAATCTGTCTCAGAAAAAGGAAAAATATATCATAGCAAATTTTATTCTTTTAGCTCAATTCTACGGGCCAATAGCTTCAATTTCAGCCATCTTTGAAGAAAATCGGACTCGAAGAAGAGCTTCCAGCCTAGGGCCTTCTCAACCCTCAATTTTCCTGTCGTTTACCTATCCCCCCAAATGAATCTTTGCTTAAAATTTGGAATTCGAATCGGAAGCACATTTTCTCCAAGGCACGCAGTATTTTTCTACGCTCTGCAGTGGTCTCTTTATATGGCGGATACAAAAGCTGAGTGTCGTAGCTTGAATAGTTCTTTTTGGGCGAGTTAAGAGACATACCGACGCTGGTACGATATTATAAGGGCTTACTATGAAATGCTAAAAAACTTAAATGTCTGTTCGCTTATTTCTTTAGTCAGCATGGATCAAACGAATAAAAATATTTTTCGGTTTCGAAAAATTATTTTATTCACTTATTTCATTATTTTTTCGATTAGGTCAGTTTTATTGATTTCCAAGTACTACATCAGCTTTATAAACATATTCTTTAATACAAATAAATAAAGTTTCAAACAAAGATTGGATTAACTTATTAAAATATTCATGATTATCAAAATAATGGGACCGAGAATCAGTTAAATGGCTCTTAATTAGTGATAATGCCCCTTTACTATATCGGCTCTACATTGGCAAACTATTTGGCCAACACATTTCCGGCATGCTGCTCCACGGAGATACCATGTAGCTTACCCTCGAAGGTTCAATAAAGTGGCCGTCTCTAGGGCGATTGAAAGTGTAATAATTAAATTATTTTTATTAAGGTTAGTAATACACAACTAAATAACATTGTATTTTCTTCCAGAACCCTGGTATAAACATTCGAGGCCAAGTTTCATTCAAAAAGGTTATTTTAAAGAGACACGTATAGATATACTGTAGGGTTGACTACATGGAAAAAGCTATTAAAAAATAATAAAAACCTCTTTAACTTTCCTAACTAATAGTACTAATCCAATTTTGGAGCTTATACCTAAATAATTTTAAATATTTTATAATTTATAGAATATCGCAGAAAATTCGTACGCACCTAAAACTGAACTCTAACCGCTCAATTATAAACCACGGACGCTACCGACAACACTAATATAACAATATGATTCTTACTTTATTACAAGAAAAGGTCAATCAATCACATAGTTTGATGTATAATACAGTTACATGAAATTTATGGGAGGGTTGATTATCGTTTCTGGTCATTTTGAAGGTAGCGCATTTGCAATCCTATCCAAAAAACCTATTATCGACTTTGAAATTGCAAATTAAAGTCATTTAGTGTTATTAGCGTGGGATGGCTCGATAGTAATTGGTAATAAAAGGGTCGATTATGGTTTTTGAGTTTTGTGGGTGGCGCATATGAGCGCATTTGAAGTCCTGTCCGATAAGCTCACTGTCGACTTATTCGATATTGCAAATTAAAGTCATTTGGTGCTACGTGCATAATTCTGGGGACAACATTTAACAATAATAAAAGAAAATTTAATATTTTTAGAATATTATACTTCAGATTTTCGCAATGATAATAATTTAGGCAGTATTAGAATTCCAAGAATAATTACATTATTTATGTTTTTTAGCATGCGAAATTACTTTTATTTTTGAAACTGTACTAGGGGCAGGCCAAACCATGACGTTTCGATTGTTTGAACTAGTTTTAAGGGAAAAAAACAATATTAAAAATAATAGTAATTAGTTTAAGCTGTTTTTGGACATAAAAATTATTTCTTCGGTGGAAATTCATATAAATAAGTGAATCCCTTTTTTTTAACACCAGGGAAATTCAAATCTGCGCTACGCGGCGAATTACCCACATAATACTCGTAGTAAGGTTCTGAAGTCCCAGTGTGCTTTAAACAACCACGCAATACAATACCTTTATCATAAATTTTATTGATAATTAATAATAATAATCTTTGAATTCATTCATTCATTCATTTTATCCACATAAAATGGCTGGCTAACGAATTCAACCTTTAGTTTAGCTGACTAAAATAGTATACCAAAGGCCAATCCAATCGGTCAATTCTTTCGAAAGTTATAGTGCTCACAGCCAGACAGACATACATACATACAGACAGACACATTCGTAAGAACCTGTTTTTTCGGTTTAGGGGGTCTCAAAACGTGGACATTTGACAAAAACCGGGGGGTTCAAATTTTACACAAATCTAATACCTTCTCTGGATGAGAATGTAAAAATACAAATTTTCAAGTAGCGTGAGCATTAAAGATAGTTGTTTTATTGTTTTAATCGTTAGAAATAGTATTGAGAACATAAGAACAATGAAATATTGTGAAAAAACACACACGAGATGAAAAGGAAATTAAATAGGCAACGTTTCGATGAGAATGTGCCCAATTATCGGGCTGATTTTTTCAATGTTAATGTTATTTTGTACGAATAAAACGAAAACTACACTTCCTATGAAAAATTGACCAATAACGAATTTGTAGATCCTACTTTAATGCACAAATTTGGTTGAATCATAATTTGTCGTATCTTGCATAGTTTGACCGTAAAATTAAATTTTTGGATTTTTCAGTATGTTTTGTGCTATAAAAATGTGAATTTTCGATTTTTCACAAAAATTCAAAAAGCCATTATGATAATCTTGTGTGGCGTGCAAAGAGAAACATTTTTCTTGTCGTGACTTTTTTTCGTATCGTGCGTTGTTTGGCTGGAAATGTTAATTTTCGTTTCTTCTTTTGGATTTTTAAAATGCTGTAACTGAAAATTTTCATTTTATCGACAAATATCATCAAAATAAATTGTTTGAATTTTCGAGTACTATGAACAGCCGCGCATATATTTTTCAAATATTAAAAAAAAGAGTCTAAACAATTTTCAAAACGTTCTCACTTTTTGAATTTTTATCAAAAATGGCTGGCTCACGAATTCAGCCTTTAGTTTAGGTGACTAAAATAGTGTACCAAAGGCCAATCCAATCGGTCGATTCTTTCGAAAGTTATCGTGCTCACAGACAGACAGACATACCCGAGTCGAAATATAGGCCCTACTTTGACGCTCTTCACGCTGACATTTGTAGGGGCTAAGGTTTTAAAGTAGAGGCTATTCCAAAGCGATTTTTGCCCCTACTTTGGCGCTCTAATGGGCACAAATTTCCAAATCTTCCACTTGGAGCGTCAAAATAGGGACTCAGTTTTTGCTTCGGCTTTAATGTTCCACATTCTACCTTCCCGCACAAAATAAAATTATTTGACGAAAGATTAACAAAAGTAGAGTAAGATGAAAAAATAGCGACATTTGCGCAATATTTTAAGTTATTTTGCATAATCATTCAACAACAATTTCTTATTAAGCGTTGAAAACAACGTGTATATTTAATTGAATAAATGAATATACAAAATAATTTTGGTTTTTTTTTATTCGTCAACAAATCCTAAGTTATATGCAACTTAAAATGAAAATTGCTATTTGTTGTTAAATGAAGATGCAAAATGTCCTGAAATATTTACTTAATGTCACAGTGTCCTCGTTTCACTCAACTTTTGTTAATCTTTCGTCAATTAATATTTTTTTCGTGCACTGTTATATTCCTTTCGCTGATGAGTTGTAAATCCTTTTTTCCTTATAATTTTTTAAAATAGAAGGCCGTAATTACTAATATCACAAAATATTAAACTATTATAAACCAGTAAAAGTGTGTTTTAAAAACGAACGAAGTTCTATGATGAAGTAAAACATATTAAGATATAAATATCGATATACACATATTATAGAACAAATATTCGAATAATTATATTCTTAATCTATATAAATGTGAAATTATTAATTATTTGTATTTTTCAACCACACATATGTAGAATACGTTTATACATATTTCTATTTTTTGAAAATAATGAATTTATAATAATCTTAAGAAAATAATTATTACTACAATAATACTAAGTAACAAAATTAAGTAGGGTGAAGGCCCCGTCAACTTAAAATGTTACTGT
>CAKNYM010040499.1:0-49408 GCA_932195095.1 Andricus curvator
TTTCAACAAAAAATATAAGTTTTAACTAAACAGTTGAATTTTCAACCGAGAAAGCTGAATTTTTAACGAAAAATGTAATAATTGCTATTTCAATGAAAAAATTCTAATTTGTAATCAAAAACAATTGAAATCAACCTTCAAAGAATGAGATTTCAACCAAATAAATAAATTTTCAAATAAAAAAATTTTTAATGAAGAAAATAGAAAAATTTCAACAAACTTATAATTTAAGGTGAAAAATATTTTTGTATACAAAATACAAATTTCGAATAACTTTTTTTTGTGTATTTTAAGCTTCTTTGAATATAATTTTCATATAGGATTCTTGACAAAATTTCACCAAATTTTTCAATATTTCAAATATGTCAAATAAAAATTGCAACAAAAAATATAATTATCAACCAAACACCAACTGAGATATTTTTATAATTTCATTCCTGAAATCTATTCCCTTAGGTCAAACATGGTAGAAAAATCTCGTAAAATTTAAAAGATGACCAACTATTTACAAGAATTTTTAAAATAAAAATCAATGTGTATCATATTCAAATAGAATGTAAGAATATTCATAAAAGTTATTAATATTTTTTCATTTTTAAAATTAATTTATACAGAGTACAGTTTTTATTTAAAATGTCACGACGGTTTTTTGTACCATGCTTGACCCTATCAGGGCAGAATCAAGGAAAAATATTCTGAAAATATTTTCATTAGTTATTAAAATACTACAAAGACTTACCTTTAAAATTGTTTTGTCCTTTAAAAATCATGAAATATTTCTTTATAAAATACATTTTGTTACACTTATTTTACAATTATTCACAATTAATTTCCAATTACAATTATTTCACAATTAAAATAAAATTGTAAAAACTAAATTTTGTAATGTTGAGATAAATATTTTAAGACATTGAAGGTTTTATAAAGTTTTTATATATTAAGAAAGCATATACAGTAAAAATGTTGATTAATTTAATAAATTAAAAATAATAATTATTTATTATCATTTTAACTTTACAATATTTAAAATCGATTGAAGAATAAAACATAAATAATGAAAAATGAAACCACTGGAAAGTGATAGATAGATATTATTAACCTAATTTTAAAATCCCATGTACAATATTCAATATATTTGTATTTTATAAACCTCGAGAGTTTTATAATGTATTCCCTGTGGAATCAACTCGTCTAAAACATTCCATAAGAATTCCTGAAAAACATAATCATTAAATATTTCAAGACTTCATTGCATGTATTTGAAGTCTTTCCTTTAGGTGTGAATTTTTGAAAACATAAATCAACCCAAACCTCCTAATAGCCAACAAGTCAACGAAACCGAATCGTGAAGTCGGGCGAACTCGGCCCGAGCTTCGGGTTCGTGCTCGTGCATTTTCGGCTTTACACAAGGCTGGCCGAGTTGAGCAAAGTGGGGGAACCTTCCCCATCCATTCTTGGCTCGCTTTTCCTCTCGCCAATTTTTAGGTCGTTTTTGCTCTCGCGCGTTTTTACTTCGCTTCTACGTACGTTTTATTTTTCGTTCGCTTTTGCTCTGAGCGTTTCGTATGTATAGTCAAAATAGGAATGCATCTATATGATTTTTTTCAAATTTTGTATATTGTTCAGTTCAAAGAGTTCGTCATCGAAAGTCAAGCAAGGACAGAGTGACGCGAAAAAGCACGGTTTTCATATTTTCGCGAAGGATATTTTCCAAACCAATTTTTGTACATAAACAAATGGGGGCCGACCAACCCCTTCAAAAAACCCTACAAATGTTGTCAGTTTTCGCGTATCTCTCACCGTTTACAAAATAACTCAAAATTCCTTTTTTTTGTATTTAAAAAATCTTTTTATTGGGTTACTTCGAGTTGGTCAAAAACAAAAAACCCCTGCAAAAACATTAAAATTTACTAATTTTTCACGCATCTCTGACCATTGTCGAAGTAATTCAAAATTTGGATTTTTGCTAATTTTGAAAATCTGTTTCTGTCTTACCCCCCTTGAAAACGCGCCATCGCATGCACGTAAAGCAGGCGCTCTGTGGCCGCTTCCAGCTCAGTGACGTTCGCACATGCGCACTCCGCTGTCGGGCCAACAAGAAACTTTACGCCCGTTACATAAAATTTTACGCCCGATACATAAAATTTTACGCCCGCTACATATACACTGCATCACGCAAGTGAGAATATGAAGAAAATTATCTTTAACATTAAAAAAAATTGCATCTCTGGACCTCATAGTCTCAATTCTGCTAAGTACGCTATTTCTTTCTTTCACTTATAATCTAGAATTGTCAAGTACACCAAACATCCTCTATCTTCTTCACATGCTTGTTTTCAAGGAGGGTAGGACAAAAAAT
The DNA here is from genome assembly GCA_932195095.1 of Andricus curvator. Lineage (NCBI taxonomy): Eukaryota > Metazoa > Arthropoda > Insecta > Hymenoptera > Cynipidae > Andricus > Andricus curvator. The sequence goes on from CAKNYM010040499.1 coordinate 2,360, forward strand.
ATCGTGTGTATCAAGGGCGGGCGGCTATTTTGCCTCGTCATAATAGCCTTCTTTCCGCCCTCGATACACAATGTACTATTACTGGTTTAGGTCAGGGTAGCGTCCTCAAGATAACTCAAAATTTTAATTTTTTTTCTGTATCAAAAAAATCTTTTTATTGGGTTAGTTCGAGTTGGTCGAAAACATTCCCATTTGCAAAACCCTTACAATTTATGCCGAAAGCGATTCCCCTCTTTGAAACCCTGAAAATTTTGTTAGTTTACAGGTGTCTGTGACCCTTTTAGAGATAATTCAAAATGTTGGATTTTTTTTTCGAATTCGGGACTATCTAAATACCCATCTAAATAATTCTAGTTCGATTCTCTTAAACATTCGTGTTCGATTGTCTCAAACATTCGTGTTCGATTGTCTCAAACATTCGTGTTCGCTTTTTCCTCAATCCCTGTTTTCTATTTTGTGACAAAATAAAAAATAAAAAAATAGGAGGTAGCGCAAGTTTAGATTCACTTATTCTATAATAAGGAAAGTGGGTCTCATCCGAGACGTAACACTAGTAAAATCCGGGACAAACTGATGTATCTAACAATATTGTTTTTATTTTTCTTCTAAATTGAAATGTTGATCTTTTTGGACGTTTTTTTGTCTCTCGCTCGAAAAATCTTCAAAATTTTGGATATGACTTTTTAAACGCCATCCCTCAATTAGTACAATTTTGGTATGAAATCAATAGCTTTCTCTGGAAAATTAGTTCAAGTTATCACTGAATGAAGAAGTGACGAATAGATCGGCTAACTCAGGAAATAGATAGTTCAATATAAACTTTTTTATCTACTGACAACTATAAGAACACACTTAGTCCCAAAGTGTAAAATTTTGATTCAAAAGTAGATCAAAGCGATCAACTATTTCTCCAATTTTCGAGACTTTGATTAACTATTGTATCAAAATTTGACACCTTGGGAATGCATACAATTTCATTATTATTTATTCATGAAACTGAAATCCGTAACGTTTGTAAACGAAACGTACTTATAAGGAATTATTGGGAGTTGCCTGCGAGGTCGTGGCTAGAGCAGTGGCTGTATTGCACATTGCTTTTTTGTACTTCGCACTGCTTGCTGGAGAGCATGGCGTGCATAGCATCTGCGCCTTCCCTAAACTTGTTCTTACTGGAAATATCTGTGATAAAGTACATTCGGACATGAGATAATATACATATACTCACATTACACCTTGTCTATAGTGAAATTTATTTGCAATATGTTCTCACTTTGTGTAAAAATACTTGAATTCATTAATAAATTATTATTTGCTCCCAGGGCACTTGTTCTTTGAAAAACACCTTTTTATCTATTTTGAGATAAGCCTGCTGTGGACGTGTTTCTATAAAATATAAAGTTGACTCTATTTAGAATATAAGTTTCCGAAATTCGTTCTCAAGGTGATTTTATGGGTTCCTTACTGCCCTCGTATCTAATATGTTTTGTTAGTTTAGCCATAAAATGCCTTCACAGAGAACATCTAACCTTTATATCTTAAAATTGCACGAAAAAAAAGTTTAGCAGTGGAAATTATTCCTTATACCTGATCAACGTATAGCTGGAAGAGAACGAAGGAATTTAGAAAGATCCCTGGATCAGCCAAAGTGAATATCTTTGGACTTATTTGAACATGTTCCCTATACCAGGGATACCATATGGTCGATACACATTATAAGTGTGTATAGCTAGAACAGAGACATCAAGAATAGCTGTCTAAAGGAATTATAATTAAATATTGAATAAAATGAATAAATAATAAATATTGTATAATTATTTATCACCTGGCAAAATAATGCGTGTATTTTCTCAAAAAAGTTCCTTCTCTGGATCTCTCTCGTAGCTTAATGGGAAAGCACCCGACCGGCAATCGGAAGTTCTGTGGTTTGATTCCCAGCGGAGCGAAAGGAGAAGTTCTTTTTTCAGAAAAACAACACTTAAAAATAATCTTTAATTCATAGCTCTATCTAATCTGAAAAGACGTTAAAATTTGCCGTTATTCTCTGATGATAATACAGATTCCTTGAAAAATTTTACTTGTACCACCTGGCAAAATAATGCGTGCATTTTCTGAAAAAAGTTTCTTCTCTCGATTTCTCTAGTAGCTTAATGGGAAATCACCCGACCGGTAAAAAAAAAGATTAAATATAATTAATATCCTTATTATCAATGTCTTCCATTACAATATCTCTTCGTATTAAGCACTTTCCCTCTTTCTTCTGAATAGTCAATATTTAACATACTTACTACTTCACTTTTTTTTAATAGAGGTTCCTAACGGAGGTTTTTAACGGAGGTTCCTAAAGCGATCAGCCGTCTCAAGTAGCACTAGAAGTAGGATTTGCACATTGGACATTAACGGTATAGAAAATTGACATTTAAAAAATTTATATGTGTCAAGAATTGAAAAATCTTTGCAGCCTAAAAGCCTTCAGCTTGAATTTTTCGATTTGGAGTATTTTCAAATTTAAAATCGTACAGTTTGTCATGATTAATTTTAAATACATATTTCTGCAATTGTTTAGTTGTGTCAGCTTTACACTGTAATTTTTCTAGCTTCGAATTTGAAATCGTGGAGTCTTAAAAAAATTGTTGATTCACAAATGAGAGAACATGAAGATGAAATAAAAATATTATCAAAGTAGTTCGAATGTCAAATCCAGAAATAGCTGAACACCGAAATTCATCAAGTAGCGAGAAACTACACCCCTTTGAAGCCTGTTGCTATGCGGTTAGATGTGTAATATCCACAAGTACATTAATTATACATAGAATGCTCTGATGGGTAATAATTAAGTTTAGCATCCATCTACGTATGTTAGTTATTTCTTATTAGATTATTGAGACACATAACTCTCGTAATAATGTAGACGTTCTGTGTACGACAAAGGACTGTATCATAAAGATAAATTAATAATTAAAAGATTTCTTCAAACAAAAGAAGTATTGCATCAGAGTGAAAATTCCAGAGTCCACTTCAACGTATTTCATTATATAACTGAAGGATGAGAAATCGCACACTTCTTACGCTAGTAATAAATTCATAATCTTATTCAGAATTCTTCGAAGTTTTTTGTAAGCTCGACATATTCAGAATTCAATCAAATTTGTAGCATCTAAATAACATTTCCATAATTTTTATATTTTACAGTTTTATTATACTTTAAAATTGCATTTTATAAGGGATATATGGTGTCTCAATTATTATTATTAAATTAAATAAATTAAAAATAAATTAATTATAAATAAAATAAATAAATTAAAATTTATTGAAAATTAAATTTTTTTAATTTGAGCTGCAATTTATTGAAAGTCTCCGGCTTATACCTACATACCAATCTTTTCACTTTATAATTAAATTTAAGTAAAGAATAATTTCCTTTGCTTTTCTTTCGTTTTGGTAACATGCTTTTAATCAAAAGGTTAGTGTACATCTTCTATCTTCGCTCATTATCTCGGAATGAACTGCCAAGCACAGACATAGCTTAAGTGTAAAATTCTTTTCATCTGAGACCTCTCACGATTTTTTTGGTTAACTTTGTATAATTTGAATTCGATACAAACTTCGAGAGGAATATAGAGACAATTAGACCTACTACAAAATATTGAAAAAATGTGGGGTAAATCTAGTAATTGAACATTTTTCCCTCTTGTATAATTTTTCTCGTTTTAAAAGAATCCAATACAAATAATAAACAGAGGTCATTTAATGAAAATTCAGAAATATTGTTTAAATGTTGAAAACTATTCTCCAATTCTGCAATCTTGTATTCTGAATTTTGGGATTACGGACATAACAGCCATCAATCTAAATAAAAAGGATACAAAATTTACAAAGTGTACCTAAAAAGTCCGGCTATTTGTACAGAAATTTCGATGTAAATAGCCCTTTTCCCTTCCCGTGGAATTAATACCGAAAAATATACCTATATTTTGATTCAATGCTATTTTCATTTTTATAGAGATAATCAATTTGTAAATAATTATTTGCAAAACAGGAAGCTTTACCACAGTATTACATTATAAGCTAACCCCATGCAAATTCTGATTATGCTTGAGGCAATATCGTTTCTCCAGGAAACAGATTTACTGTCGTCAGAGAGTCGTATAACGTATAAATCGAATTTGTCTTCAAGAATATTTGTTTATATGCGTTATTGTCAGTTATTAGAAATTCAATGTCAAAATTGTGACCTTAAATTAAAACACGTCAAACGATATAGATATGTTTCCCCCCACGTTGTAACAACTTCAAGCGTTCATGAAGAGGTTGAATTACCAGGTTTGACATTTGAATTTTTGACAGCTGATAAAAAGTTCGCAGTTATATGGACTTGGAAGTGAAAAAATGGTACGATAATGATATGATAATGCAGAAAATATTACAATCAATTACAATCCTCAGTTTTTTGCGAGATTCGTGAAATTTATTATTAAACAATTTAATATTGAGACGAAAAATTTATTAAAAACTTTGAATTTTGGAATACCCTTTTTTATATCAATTTTTACGTCAAAATAAATTTCTAGGTTACTTAGTTTCATATTTTTAGCAATATTTTTGTATCTATTATTTTATAGGCTATATGAAAATATGAATTCCCCGTTTTCACCCGTTTAGGCTATCTCATAAAATATATTTTTAAATAATATTTGTAATTTTTTTACAGGTTTTAAGAGAAAGTGTGCCAAAATGGTAAATGTGGCTTATGTAATCCTCACTTACAATAGCAGTGGGACACAATACTGGAAAAATTTGCCTCCTTTGGAAGTACGGAAGTTCAGAGGAATGATTTCTACTTCACTGAACAAAAAAATGTTGCTATTTTTAATGTATATGTTAATAGAATTACAAATAAAAATAAATTTGTGAATTTCTGTTACTAAATTTAAAATAAGTTAATTATAGGTATGTATATAAGCAATTCAAAATAATATATGTAACCAAAAAATAAATTTAGAAAGAAACTTTGAAAAATATATTTTGAAAACATTTTATGGAGACATATCATCAATATCTCAGCCAATGTTTCAGCAACATTGCACTGCAATATTTTAGCAACATTTCGTGGACACTTTTCAGGCACATAAAGCAAGCGCAATTCAATATTCTTTTGAATTGATGGAGATATATTTCGGACCAATATTGCATGGGTCGGACATTTTAATATTTCCTGAACATTGCTACAATATTCATTTGGAATATATCCAATGTTTCAATATTCAATATTCTAGAAATATTTCTAAAACATTGCGTGTTATGGGGGTTTGCAATTAGAATGTTTCAGTTCACTGGAAACATTAAGCAATATTTATTCTTCCGTTTTTACTTCGAAATATGTGAAGCAATAAGTCTTGCCTTTGTCAGAATTTTGTTACACCAAAGAATTTTTGATTAATATGCAAACATTTTAAGCATTTGTTTTTTAATGTGATCGTATTGTATTTTCGTTGTTTCTTCGTATAAATCCACTTCTGTGTAATAATAAAGAATATTTTTTTAAACCTGAACTAGTTAAATTTGAAAAACAATTTTTTTAATTTATGTAATTTTCAGTCAAATTTATGGCAGACTTCTTGTTTCAGCAGTTCTTTTCAAACTAACGTATTGCCATATTTATATATCTCAGATTCAGAGACATAAAGAAAGGTCTCTCTACTCTACATGCACTGAGAAAAGATTAAGTCTCATATAGATGAAAAAAAAATTTCATAGTATATTCAGAAAATGAAATAAAAAATTGTTTGTGAAAGTTAAATTTGATTAATTTTTTATTTGCTCTGAACAATTTTTATTATATTTTTCAGTTTGCAAAAAATTAGTTGAATGTTATAGAACTGCGTATGTAAAACTGTTGTATCCCAATTGATTTTAATATTAAATATAGTATAAGCGAGTTTCAAATACATCTACTTTCTTGGTGCTTTCAGATAAGGTATAAAAAAATTATAGTTTGGCATACCATTTTTTATTGTAGAATATACAGAAACAATTTTTTGATACTTTTTAAAACTTTTCCTATCTATTTTGACTCGATATGAAAACCAAAATTAGTTTACCTTTATAATCGTTCAGTTTATAAATCAATTAAATTCAAACAAATGTTAAAAAAAATAGTATGATAATGATTATTACTTTATTCAGAACTTTAGTTCTGCGAATTTAAAAACATAAAAGTTAAATCTATTTGAAAATTTTCCATTCTATATATTCTGTTTTATGCTTTATTATGCTATATGTTCGGACTTTGGAGCTAACCTACGTTCTAGATGGATGAATGTTTACGCAATCTGATTGTTTGATACAATAGAAATCTATTTAAAAAATATATACACAAATGAGAGCTAAACATTTTAAAATACTTTTTTCACGTTTCAAATGTTTAGATAATACAGCACGGAGAAAACTGGATATTAAGAACTAGATATTAAAAATCTGAATTTTATCACATAACATCTAGCTATTATCGCGTACAATATCTCCTTTTTGGAGATATTACGTGTTAATAACAATAGATATCAATGTTCTTATAATTTGAGATATTAAAATTTAAAATCTGAGATATTATAGAATAATTGCATTAAAGATTAAAAGCCCTTATAATCTGTGATATTAACCTTTAATATCTCAGATATTAAATATTCGCGGCCATCATGTCATGTATTGGAGCTTTAAAAATCAAACGGCGTTGGCTCAATCATTGATCGCGTTGATCGCGTTATTGATCAGAATTTAGATTACACCGTGTGTGCTTCTGTGTATATAAGATATATCGCGATCTTTGCATAGTCCTGGGAAGCTGTAAGTATTAATTTTCCATACCTAAGTACAAGATGATGTCTAAAAAATATTGTAGACCAAGACAAACCTAACCTAAGAATATAAACTTTTAGACCTATTACACTTTCCTAACATAATTCGTTAAAATATACTTTTTTGCTATATTTGTAGATTATTAAAATCTTTTTATTTATTTTATAGCAGTATGGATTTGAATGCAATAAGCAGTTTGCTGAAAAGTTGGGAAGTGGACGATTCTACTATTCAGAAATTCCAAGGTAATAGCATTTGATTACGCACTGTTATCATTTTCGTCTAAAAATGAAATATTATAGTTATTAGAAACCCAAAAAGTCTGTGAATTCAACAAAACATAGAAGAAAGCAAAAATTAAAATCTTAATTTTGAGAACGTCGTTTTGAAATGTCACGAAAATACATATTAATACCTTATTTTTATGTCACAAAAGAAAATTTTTAGAACTTTTTAAATCTTTCCTTTGTAAAAATTAACAAGGAGTCAATCATTTGCTTTTATTTTAGAGAACAAAATCGATTTAGCCTCGTTGAAGTTATTGGAGGAACGAGATATTCGTGATCTGATACCGGAAATAGGTCCAAGAGTCAAGTTTTTGAAGAAATTCAATGATTTCTTACAATCGGTATCCGAGTTTTTATTTTTGTATTAATTAATTTTCATATCAAAAGTTATTTTTAAAATACATTTTTTTAGACATTGAAGTCGATAAACTTCAAGTTGAGATTAAGACGTGAAACACTAATATACGATTTATTTTTAGAATAAGAAATCAGATTCGCAAGATAGTGTGGAATCGATCAATGCTGGTGAAAAAGAAAATCGAAATCTATTAGACGAAACAGAAAACAATGAGTGTAAGATTTCTTCTTTTTATAATTGACATTTTTGCATATGTGTCAATTCTCGTTTCCCAACACGCCTTATTGATCTTTGGAAGTTGGTTTAGGAAATTAAAATAAGATTATAGCCGACAATGTTTTGCTTGCAAATGATTCAAATTGAATAATTTGAAATCCAAATATTAAAAATCACATAATTTGAAATATCTGTTTTAGGGTATTGGATTCAAGTTCTACCCTCAAAGTTAAAATTACTCATTTTAATAAAGGAATAAATGAATTAAATTCGGGTCCAAAAATCGAGGCCCCTCACTTTTTCTATTGAAACTCGCATTGAAAAAATCTCCGAAATGTCTAATAAAAAGCATCTGAAAGCTTAAACTGACTCCAATTTGTTTGTGCAATCCACATTATTTTTTAATGTTTCAGAAATCTTCATAAATATTCATGGAAGCGTAATTTTTCAAAATGAACATTTTTGTAAAATTTTCCCAAGAATCTTCACAACGTTTTTATATTGTTTTGAAACCTTCAAAAATCCATAAGAAACTTGAAAATTTGATTTCAAATGTAACAAAATCTATATTTTCTTCTTCATCGTTGGAAACCTTTTAAAAACTTAACTTATTTCGAAAAAATTTTTAGAACTTCTAAAAATCTTCTTATATAATTTGAATGTTTCCTGCAAATTGAAAGTAAGTGCCTTTAAATTTTCTCTAGATAATATTTCGACAATTTGGAAAATATTCTTAAAAAATTATTTTAATTTCCCCATTATCTGCAGAAAATTTTCTTATCTTCAAACCTATGCACATTCTCGAAAAGCTTCCAAATTTTATTTTGAAATCTAAAAAAATTTTTAATTGGTTTAGAATTTTTCGGAATATTTCCAAACTGTAAATAATTTTTCAATTTTCTTCAGAACTTCTAAATATCTTTTAGAATGATTCGTATTGTTACTAAAAGTTTTTGTTAATCCTGTAAACTAAAATAATATAAAATAATAATAAAATAATTTTCGAATGTTTCATTCATTCAATTTTATCTTTTTAAATGCATTAGTCAAAATAAAAAATCATTTCAATTTCCGTAGAAATGTTAGTAAAAGTTGTTCATTCTCCTCAAACCTATCAAATATCTTAAAACGCTTGCAAATTTTATTTCTAAATCTAAAAAAATATATAATTTGCTTACAATATTCAGGAATATTTTCAAACTGTGAATAATTTTTGAATTTTTTCCAGAACTTTTACATATATTTTAGAATTACTTTCAATTTTTTACATTCCTTCTCCAGAATTTGGAAAATCTTTTCGAATATTTCATTTTTTTCAATTTTATCTTTTGAAATGCATTACTTAAAATAAAAAATCATTTCACTTCACGTAGAAATATTAGGACCATTTTTTCATTCTCCTCAAACTTATCAAATCTATTTTAAAAAGCTTGCAAATTTTATTTCGAAATCTGAAAAAATATATACCGGTAAAAAGTCCCTTTAAACTTTCTACATTCTTCTGCGACAATTCGGAAAATCTAGAAAATGTAAAGGCAATTACTTTCAATTTGCAGGAAACATTCAAATTATTTAAATGATATTTAGAAGTTCTGAAAATATTTTCAAAATAAGTTAAGTTTTTCATAGGTTTCGAACAATGTAGAACGAAATATAGATTGTTTTACATTTGAAATAAATTTTCAAGTTTCTTAAGGATTTTCGAAGGTTTCAAAACAATATAAAAATGTTGTAAAGGTTGTTGGGAAAATTTGAAATAATTTTTCATTTCGAAAAATTACGCTTCTATGTAACGAGTGGGTCACGTGACCGGATTCCTACCTTACCGACAATTTTTTTATTTGTAAACTTGTTCTCACGCGAATAGACACATCGAGTTGAAAATTTGGGATAATAAATAAGAAGCACTAAGAAAGGCGGCTCTGGCCCTAAATTTTAATAATCATGAAAAAAGCAAAAAAAAATTATTTGAAAAAAAACTTACTTCATAATTATTAAAATTTAGGACCAGAGCCGCCTTTCTTAGTGCTTCTTATTTATTATCCCAAATTTTCAACTCGATATAACTATTCGTGTGAGAATAAGTTTACAAATAAAAAAAGTGTCTGTAAGGTAGGAATCCGGTCACGTGACCCACTCGTCACATGGCCTTAAACTAGAAATTTGGTGAAGTTGCATAATTTCAAATTGAACTTTCAAAATTTTCTATTTTAAATTTTATAAAAACATATTTCAAACCCGTGAAACGTTTTAAATTAAAGATAATTTAGATATATGCATGCATTCAATTGTATCTTGAAACTAATTTATTTTTAAATAGTTTAAATTAAAAAGTCAGGGATTCCTAAATACTTATGTTTCAATAGTAAAAAAAGTCCAATTGTAATTATTCTTGTTTCATATCATGTTATAATTCTTATTTTTCTCTTTTGTTTTAATAGGGACTTCAGAACATTATATTTTGAACCAAGATGGTTCACTAAGAGCCGACGACATTGCTGAATGTGATGCGTTGGAAGTGCAACAATCTAAAAAGCGGAAGCTACATTTTCAAGAACCCTCTGTAGTGCTAAAGGCAAATACAATTTCGCAACCACTTCGTCCTAGGAATAATCAACCATTTGAAAAGGATAATGTTAACAGATATGATGAATTCCCGTTGTTTCCACATGTAAGTTGTATCAGATTTTTTTTAGATTGTAGAAAAAAAGTATAAAAGAGAAAATATAGATTAGGTGATATCCACTAGTAGTACTCTATTTAATTTTTACTTTGTATAATTTCTTTATGGTGTAAAACAAATTTGGACTGGTTATAAATATTTATAATAATATGCTTATAGGGATTGAAGAATTATTTGAAGACTGACGTCCAGGGACGCTCTGTGATTCTCCAGGGTGAAACCCTCAACAGAAGTTCCCGTCGAAACTTGGTACAATGTGTTGTGAATTATTTGTTTCAGAACTTTTCAATTAATCATGTGCAAGTAATCAAAAGTTGTTTTGTTAATTCGAGTCATGTTATTGAGTTAGTCAATCACTTGACTAATATATTACATTTTTACAGGATCAAAAAGGAAATTTTCGTTAAAGCGGCCGCGAAAATTGTCCGGGAGTATCCCAGCGAAAGGGAGGGTATTTACTTTGTGCTGGGGAAACCGAAAACGAATACAACTGCAAAAACTCCACATAGAGGAAAATTATATAGCCGTTACAACAACGTAAAGCACAGATTGGGCGGTATAAACAAAAATAATGTTGGCATTGAAGACGAATACATGCAAGGTACGTGAATATAAAACTTGACTTAATTTCCACATTTTTTGAAAAACATAATTCCACTCTTATAATGTCCATAGATGAGGAAAGTTGTTCAGACGATCCTACACCAACATCGGCAGAACGGTCAACAGCTTATCAATTCCTAAAAAACACTGTAGGTTCACCTGAGACACAAACGGAAAATTGGCGCATTTGCATTCGGGAGCGAGCAAAGTTTTTGGAATCCCATGATATTTCTGAGTACTTGCAGGAATTTCCTATTTTACGTACTCAGTTCGGCTATAAATTACTACTTGGAGATTTTGAACTGCGCTACAGCAAGGAGAGTTCTGCCTTGTATAGAATATGGGAATATTTAGCTCCTGCTATCTTGTCGATTGGCAAAAGAACAGGAGATATGTCTACTGACATTGATAACCCAGATGGTACAGAATGTTCGATATGATTTTTAATATAAACGTTTATCTAATATTAATTCTTATTTTTCTGTGGAGTCTACTATCAGTAAAGATATTTTATTTTTTCAGATGCATGGATACTAAAGTATATGACTTTATTATTCAATCCAGGCTCACTTCGGAACGTAAAAAGAAAGTCGAATTTCAAACCATCGCAGCAAGAGATGATAGAAGCGTGTTTTCTGCCTGTTCATGTAAGTTTTACTGACTAATTAAGGTATCCGTTTCTTTTATTTCTAGAGTAATTAATTATTTTCATACGCAGGATGGAACACATGTCGACGAGGAACTCAAGCGCCGAAGGGACATCGCTGTAGACTAGGGTGGCCCAAAAATACACATTTTGGAATTTTCGACCAGCGTCGACGCCAAATTGTTCTCTCGTAGAAACAAATAAATGCATATTTTTTTATTTTGGAATGAAATGATTTTTAGTACTTTGTGAAACAATTTTTGTGTCTTATGGAGTTTAACACGTAAAACGTATACTTTTTTTACTTCCTTGATTTTGTTCAAGAAATTACAAGTCAATTTATTTGCCCTTTTATAAACTTGTTCTCTTCTCAGTAAAGATGCATTTTGTCAAATTTTAATACACCAACAAAGTTATAAAAAAATTTGAGACACCTTGAAAGTTGTCTAAAATTACAATATTTGTAGACTCGTAGCGAGCCTTTGATATGATTTTTTAACGTAAAATTTTCAAGAAGCATTTATGAGAATATTGAGAACAGATTTGTGAAAAAAAAAATGTTCATTATTTTTTAAATTATAGTTTTGAAGCGATTACGAAAATGAGTGAAAATGAAAAATTTCAGTCCAACAGCAGCATTTCTCCGATCCTGAAGAATTTATGGCAGCTAAGTTGAACTCAGAGTGGCTTATTGTTAAAGGCTTAGGACTTCCAGATGCAGGCTCGACCATAAAGCTCCCTGCTACAGGCCCAAACCTGTAACCCAGCACATTTCCCCAATTTTTTTCGCACTTTCTGGGGAACCAACTAATTTTTTTACAATACCCGCACCTTAGGGGGATACTTGACTTCAATGAGTTGAATAACAGAGTAATAACACTAAAACTACCGTCTGGGTTAAATCTCAGGGCTCGCTTCAGGTTCTCTTGAAACTTTTCTGTTTTAATTCGTACGTTGGGAGAAAACTTCAAAATACTTTACAAAGTACTAACAATCATTTTATTTCAAAATAAAAAAATATGTATTCATTTGTTTCTACGAGAGAACAATTTGGCGTCGACGCGCGTCGAAAATTCCAAAATTTATATTTTTGGGCCACCCTACTGTAGACCGTGGGGACACTTTACAGCCATTTATCTTGGCTGTTGGAAATGATCTGGACAATTTGACTGAGCTTTACGTCTACATAGATGGAATGAAATATTATATGGACAGTTCCCTTCAAGCATTGGACGTGTGCTTCAAATGTTTCCAAGCTCTAAACGCACAGTATCCCAGTACTGATCAACAAATATGGAATTTCCTTCAAAGATACGTGTATAATATTCGCACCGATTTCGACGTAAATAGCAGTTCGCAGGAAGAGGTCGCAGCTGAATTGTGCATCGTGAAACCTCGTTTAATGTATGTTTTTTCAACAATATTATTCAGGAAGTATTTTATTTTTGAAGTCCTAAAGTTTTTAGTAAACTCGCCTTTCATATCAATCTTAATATAGGTACTTGCTGCATTAATTTGTATATCAATTCTTTCTTTGTCTACAGAAATCTCTTATGGGACAGAAAACTACAAAAACAACAGAGTCTACAAAAACGTAATCCGCAGAAGAAGTGCTCACGTAAAGATTAGGCTGAATTAAAGTTCATTTTGAACTGACACTTATATCGTGATTTGTAGGTATATTCACAATTGCGTGCTGCAATTTACCTATTGTCTAACATTTTTTAAAGTATAAATACATTCGTAGAAAATGTTCTATTAAAAGACATTACGATTATGTTTCAAATTATTAATATCTAAACACCGATACTGTGATTTTATTCGTTTTAGTTGTTTTTATTCGTCTTCAGTTGTTTTAAGTTTATTGTCAAAAATGCGGTGCCACTTATGCCAATATATATGTGATAAGTCTTTGAAATGTTTAATAACTCACTGGCGCACATTCCATAATCTTCGTGAAAGCAGCGAGTATGAGTGTAGTTTGCTTACCTGCGGAAGACGTTTTTCGTCACTTAACTCTTTCAAACGACATTTTAGATCAGAGCATGATTTATACTTTGTGAAAAATGAGGAAACTGTTCCTGGAGCTAATAGAATTTTAGTAGAGTCACATGTCGAAAATTCGATGGAATATGATGAAGCAATTGCTCCAAATACCCCTCCTTGTATAATATTGAACTCTGATCACGAGTGTAACGATGCCTCTTTACCAAGCACTTCTAATGCTGATAGTTATACAGTCATTGAACCTTGCTTTTCAAATATTGTTCATTCACAAATAATTCGCATGATAACAAATATTTATAGCAAACCAAACATACCTAGAAATATTGTTCAATGTCTTGTAGAAGAATTGCATAGTATTATTCAAGTTCCACTGAAAATGATTCAAAATAAGGTTGAGCAAGTTTGTGTTGAACACTGTATTCCTCTAGATCAACGAAACGAAATTAGTTCCATGTTCAAAGTCTTTGATTCAGCTATTCAAGAGATTAGTACAGAATATTTTCGGTTCAAAAAATTAAGAGAAATGGGAGTTTTCATTGATCCAACTTCTGAAAAAATTGGTGAAGACTTTGAAGTGCTAAACGGAAAAGAAGTACCCAAAAATCGTTTCACACAAGTCATTCCATTAAGAGTACTCCTAAAGTCCTTTTTAGAAACTGATGGCGTTCTTGATTGCATACTTGAATACATAGCTTCTTTAGAAACTAGCGACACAGTGATTTCCAATATTATACAAGGAGAAACATTCAGGAAAACAAGACTCAAAAATCTGGGAAAAGTAGTTTTGCCTATGGGGATGAGTTTTGACGATTGGGAGCCAGGTAATTCTTTAGGTTCTCATAGCGGTATTCAAAAAATTGGGGCAGCCTGCGTTAGTTTGCTTTGCATTCCACCTCAGTATCAAAGCAGTTTAGAAAATATATTTTTAGCTATGTTAGTGAATCACGAAGATCATAAAAAGAATGGAAATAGGGTAGTATTTTCTAAAATAATAGAGGAATTTAACTATTTAGCTGATACTAGTATCTTTGTTGAAACTGAAACTAAAAAAGTTCAAATTTACTTTGTTTTCGCCGTTCTTGAAGGTGACAATCTTGGTTTGAACACTGTTTTAGGTTACAGCGAAAGTTTTTCAGCAAATCACTATTGCAGAATTTGTAAATTACACAAATTGGAAGCTCAATATAGTACTCGTGCTGACAATATCGCTCTGAGAACCGAACTAAATTACGACGACGACATTAAAACTAATAACTTTTCAGAAACTGGAATTAAAGAGACCTGCGTTTTTAACGACGTTAAACATTATCATTGTATTCAAAAGGTTATAGTTGACCTCATGCACGATCTTCCGGAAGGAGTCTTAGCATATGAATCCGGTATGATTTTTCATCAATTAATTCTAGTTGACAAAATAATTGATTTCGATGTTTTCAATTCCGTTTTGCGTCATTTTGACTACCAATTTGAGTCTTGTAAACCACCAGCGATTGCTATTGATCAGTTAAAGAACAAATTTATCAAAATGTCCGCCGCAGAAATGTTAAATTTTATCACGTATGCACCAATAATGTTTGGTCGTTTCATACCAGAAGATAATGTATACTGGAAATTACTTATCAAGGTAAGGCGTATTTTATCTTTGTTACTTTCAAAGCAGTTTGACACTGAATGTATTGATTGTTTGGAGCAGTTAATTTCTGATCATCATGAGCTTTATATAGAGCTATTTGGATCACTAAAACCAAAACATCATTTTATGACTCACTATCCACTCGTTATAAAAAAGATGGGACCACCCTCGCATATACAATCAATCAGATCCGAATCGAAGTACAGAGAACAGAAAGCAACAACTAACTCTGTTTCATCGAGAATCAATATCTGTAAAACAATCGCCATTAAACAACAGTTAATGCTTGCAAATAGATTACTTTTACACAGAGGATTCGATCCTGGTTTTTCGACTGGACGTTTAGAAGAGTTAAGTACGAAAACGTACAACGCATTATCGGCAGCGACTAGCGAAAACCCAGAAGACTACCTTGCGGCTCACAGTATACGGGTTTTTAATACAGAGTATAAACCTAATTTCATAGTAATAGTCAATCTTGGCGATGAACTTCCGATATTCGGGCAAATCAAAGAAATTTTGACTTCTCATCGAACCGAAGATGTATTATTTTTCTGTACAATTTTGGAAACAATGTCATTCTATGAACATTTCTTCGCTTACGAGGTTGTTCAAACTAAAAGAACTCAGTTTGTTAAGCAAATATATTTGCATACGTATCGTCCGGTACTTAGGTATAAACACTCCAATGGTAAAATGTACGTCGTCACAGACTGTGACGAATGATGATTAAAAAAAATTGTATTTCAATTTTTAATAAAAATTTTGAATTGTTCCCTACTTTTTAGAAAATTAATTTTCATTTATTTATTATTTTTGTTTATACTATACTCTTAATCTGAATTAGTCATTTTCACTGATCTATCAATGTAATGTTGACCAAAATGAATTATTTTATTCATTTCGATCGAAATTACATTGTTTAGACAGTCAAATTGATTCATTTTAAATTAAGAATATAATTATAAACAGATCCTAGTACCGTAGATAGTTATTTAAAACAAATAAGATATTACTGTTTAAAATTTAATATAATAAACATTAATATCCAAGATATTACAGGTTTTTGAACTTCTCATTCTAATTATAATATCTTAGATATTTAAATTTAATATCGCGGATATTAAAAAGCTTAATATCTGGGGATATTAAATCTAAATATCTAAATAGTCGCCCCATAGTTAAATAACAGATTTATTACGATTTAATATCCAGGTATTAACAGTTATGATCTATTTCTCTCCGTGAGTGCTACATGTCTTAATATGTCTCTTCTTTAGAGAATTGTTTACAAATTTCAACGTTAATTCTACAATGTATATTTTTAGATATAGACAAATTTATCTTACTACATACTGAAACAAGAATTTTAAGATTTGCTTGTAATTTATATAACACAGCAGTGAAAGTTACCACGTTCACCAAAAAAGTAAACTCTTATAGTGTTTCATATTTACTTGCATTTTTTAGTATTTATAGTGTTTTTTTTACACTTTCTTCTACACTTTATAGTGTTTCATGCATTTTTTCTTCAAATTTTGGGATGGCTTTTTTTCCACAGGAAATCCTCTCACGTCTGACGAAAATAATAATACAAGTTTGCCAAAGCAATTTGTACAAATTTGCATATCCTTAGGTTAACTCAATATTTTAAAGCTTCTTTTTCAAATTCTATAATGAAAATATCTTTATGAAACTGAAAAAAAATATTGGACTCGAATTAACGAAAAGATCAAAAATTAACTTTCTTTGTTCAAACATGACAAAGTGTCCAAAAGGATACAGAGAACAATTTTATGAACCCTTTAACGTACCTATAACCTCCATAGCACGCGATGCTTCAGAAATATTTCTAAAATATTTGATTGAAACATTGGAAACATTCCAAATGAATATTGCAGTAATGTTCAAAAAACATTAAAATGTCCGACCCATGCAATACTGGTCAGAAATATTTCTGCAATAATTCAAAAGAATATTGAATTGCAAGAAGGTTAGATTTATCCTCCGCTGCGCAATTCCAATCTTTAGATTTTTGCAAGATTTGTAAAATTTATTATAAAGAAACGTAAGATTCGTCCTATAGGACGAACAATTTTTAACAAACGGTGAATTTTAAAAGACCCTTTTTAATATCAATTTTGACGTCAAAATAAATTTCTACGTTACTTGGTTTTATATTTTTAGAAATATTTTTGTATCTATTCTTCATAGGCTATACGACAATATAAATTTACCGTCTTTACCCGTTTAGGCTATCTCATAAAATATATTTTTCAATAATATTCGTAACTATTTTATATAGGTTTCAAGAAAAGGGGGCCAAAATTGTTTTTCACTGCATCGAACAAAAAATGTTGTTATTTTTAATGTATATGTAAATAGAACGACAAATGAAAATAAGTTCTTGAATTTATGTTAATAAATTAAAAATAAGGTCTTGTAAGTTAATTATAGGTATATAAGTAATTCAAGATAAGATATGTAACCCAAAAATAAATTTAGAAAGAAACTTCCAAAAATATATCTTGCAAACATTTTATGGAGACATTACATCAATATCTCAACCAATGTTTCAGCAACAGTGCGCGGCAATGTTTGAGTACCATTTCGTGTACACGTTTCAGACCCATAAAGCAAGCGCAATTCAATATTCTTTTGAATTGTTACAGAAATATTTCGGACCAATATTGCCTCGTTGGACATTTTAATGTTTCTTGAACATTGCTGCAATATTCATTTGGAATGTTTACAATTTTTCAATTGAATGTTCTAGAAATATTTCTGAAAAATCGCGTCTTATGGGGGCTGTCTCTAAAACTTACCTCCGCAATTATCCGTTACCCCTGTTTACTTAGCTTAGCATGGTTCTTGCTTGGCTCTAAATGACTTTTACTACTTATGGCTGACTTAAATCGAGTTTACTACATTCGAAATGTATAAATTAAACTGTATTGAAGTGTTCATATAAATGAGATTCTAATGAATTCAAATTAAATTAAAATTTTTTTCAGTGTATTTTGATCCAAGCAAACTTCTCAAGTCTGAAAATAATTTTTCATGTCGTTTAAATTGGCTAAAAAAATTAGATGTTGATTATAGGGGTACAATATTAAAACATAATTATCTTCTGCAGAATAGTATTTCAAAATCTGAAAATTTTTAACAATTATAGACTAAAATTCTTGATTTCTAATGTAAGAAAACTGAAATCCTAAAAAAGATATTGGAACGGATTTAAACAACAAATATAAAATCATCTCATTTTAAAAACTTTATTTAGAATCATTGGTTATTAAAGCCGAATCGATCTCTTATTATATAATAAGCATGATAAAAAAGACACTTGAAGTGCAATTCATTTTACGATTAGTAGATGTAAAATAACTTTTAAGTTGAAAAAATTTTATTTCAATGTTGTAATGAATTTCGATTTTAGTTACTTTTGATCGCCCCGTATCACAGGATTGCTTGTTTTTTTAGTTTGAAAATAATATCCTGTAATATATTGAATCTTTGATCACAGAGAATATCTTAATCGGGCATTCTTTCAAGTGACAGGCAAAGCAACTAATTAGAATATAAGCATAGCGAAGAGACGTTGCTTTTAGTAGCTAACTCGGCTGGCATCAAAACTGCGCACAGACAGGTTCATTTATAATCAACTGGAACATGGAAAAAAGTCGCTGGGATTTCCTGGATAAGACATAATTACTTCTGTCTTCATTAATCGATTCTCACAAAATGTATAGGGAGAGAAGCGGAAATGGGGTCCATGCTCATCAAATTTCTTTGATCTTTAGTTATTGAGATCTTACCTTCGTTGGCTCTATTTAAATTGTCTACGTACAGAGGAAAGAAATATTAAATCAAAGAAAATTTATTCGATTAAAAAAAAAATGATCATACTGAATACGTCTTATAAGACACTTCTTCAATACAAAGAAACGGTTTTATCTAAACCAAAAGTATGAAATTATTGTTAAAAATGAATATTTTAGTCCGTGAAATTAAAAAAAAAACAAATTAAAATCCATCGGCTAAAGTAAAAATTTCTCTTAATTGGAAGATATGATTCCTTGGTTCAAAGGAACGTACCCTAAATTTTACCAAATATTTCTTGGTAACAAAGGAATGGGTTTTTAATATGAGGAAACTTAATGTGATCCTAAGATGCGATATATTGTTCAGAATAAGCATGTAACAAAGTTGATAAAATAATAATTGATTCAAAGAACTAAGTCCTTGATTTTAAAAAAAGGGAATTATTTTTAAAAAAACTTAATTTATAAAAATAAACGGAACCTTAAATAAGACATGTATCCAATTAACCTACAAAAATACCACCACGGTTTAAAAAATTTGAACAGTTGAAATACAAAAATGTTAATGTAGCATTTGTTCAAGTTTGATCTAATTATACAAATATTTATAAGTTAATATTATTTTTATAATATTTTCTTGTTATTTTACGGGATAAAAGAAATTGTCAAAATATTTCGAGAACATGGTCAGTGCTGATGCACAGAACAGCGAGAGCATATAGTTGTATCAATTGACATACCTAGATCGTTACATCTTTTAATTACAACTATGCTGAAAATTAGTAGCTAACTTATAACCTTGAGAACTAATTTTTATTGTGAAATAATATCCTCTACGGCACCTAGTGGCATTTGTTAACTACTGAACTACTAAAAGTTGCAAATCAGAAATTTACTATCGAAAGAATTATTTATTTAGAATGATCTATTTCCTTTTGATCAAATGTTATTTGCAATGATATAAATGTATATAATTGAAACATATATGCCAAAGTATTAAATTTAAAAAATACTTATTTCACAAAATGTTAATTTATTTATTTTGAAAAAAGTATTCCCTTTGTTTGCACAAATATTTGTGCGAATTCATTAATTGCAGATTGTTTATTCAGCCGACGATTTCTTTCAATGAAATAGATCAATATTCAATTTAAAAATGTATTTTTTAAATGTATATAATTATTTAATTGCGAAAGTCGGTTGAACGCTTAGCACTGGATAAATATTTTTTTCAGTTGGATGAATAATTCTTTATCTGGACAAAATATTTCTTTCGCTCAAAGAAACCTGAATTACTTGATCCGCTTATGGACGAATTACTTACTTTAAATACGTATTTAGCACTTCAAAGAATCGATTTAATTGAAATGATAAAATATTTCTTAGGGCGTGAAAAACAGATTCAAAGAAACTAGGTTTTAAGCTCCCAAGAAATCATTTCTTTGACTTAATAATTTTCACATTTATTGCAAGGCAATATTTCTTTATGTTAAAAAAATATCACCAAAGAAATAATTTCTTTTAGTTAAGGCATACATTTTTTGCCTTTCAACAATATTTATTAAACTGAAGTAATCAAATCCTTGGTATATAGGAAATAAACGAAAGAAACGCATTTCCTGGGATTCAGTAATTTTTCAGCGTGTAGATATATTCTCATTTAGAGTCACATTCATTGGAATGTAGGATAGTCGCGTGATGAGTAATATGTAGTATCTAAAATGAGTTTAAATATTACAATAAAGTGACGAAGTTTATTAATATACGACCGAAATCATGTTAAATTGAAAATACTATCGAAAGTATTCCCCATTTTGACAAATTCTTTAAAAATATCATACTTTTTTATCATAGATGCTTCATATATTTATTAGGGTAGAAAATTATGTTATATATAAGCTCAGAAGAAAAGTAAAAGTTTTTTCACCATATTTATCAATATTACATAGTATTAAAATCAAAATATTGTCATTTTCATATGAAAAATTCTTCAAGGTAGAGGGGAAAACATACAGGAAATAATTAAGGAAGGTTAAATACGATAGGGTGCATATTCGGTAGTGATGGTGTAAGCATTTTATTTACTTCCTCTACACGGTTCTCTCGTCCGCACAGAATTCATAATTCAATATAAAATGTTCTGTAATTCAGTACTTCAGAATATCAAGGTAAAATTGTCTCGCATTCGACTTTACAGATAATCCAGATATTTAAATAAATAATGTTTATTTTATTTTAAATAGTTTTATTTTTTACAAACTGTAAATCCAGATACATGAGAAACACAATTAAAATCGTTTAAATACATTAACATTAAGTTCTGAAAGACGTTTAAAAAAATCGATGGCGATTAACGAAATCCCAGTTTCTTATAATGCTCGCACACAACAGTTTCTTGTAACAATAATTATTTTTACATTTTCCTCGTATATACACTGAACATTGAATGAAAAATTATTTATTATATTCCTGTGTAAATGAGTTTTACTAAACTTTTACTTTTTATTTTTTATTTGAGTTTTCAAAATTTTTAAAATCAATAGAAAATTATTTGAAAGTACATCCTTTAATCCAAATAAGGAAACGAAAGAATTAAATTAATAATGATCGTAGAGCAAGAGTGTCATCGTGAGGATTGTATGTTTCTCAAAACCGAAGATGTTTTTAGAAAATCAAGTCAACATTTTTACTTGAAAAGTTTCAAAAATTATAATTTGTAAAGCAAAAAAAAAAAAAAAATTTGTATAATTTGGTTGATATTATCACAAAAAACGGTTAAAATTTAAATTTGTTTTATTACATTCCACCTACATCCACATAACTTCAATGGTGTTTTGTGAAAATAAAAATTTCCTAGTTAATTTTATAAAAATTGCTATGCTTCGCTTTATGCGTCACCTCGAGGAAACAACGGACTCAAGGAATATAATATAAATTAACTTACATACCGTAATTGTTCCTGCAGACCCTTGCAACAGCTTCATTATATTTGATGAAATACTTCAAAATCCTCGAATAACGGACATTCAACGAAAAGCCACAGGGCCAATTATACAAATGTAAAGGGACGCGAATAACTATACTAATTTAATTTTTAATAAATGAATTACAAGCTCCATATTATTCTTGTACAGATACCGCAGAATCTGAAATATGTGGAACTAATATTTCTCAGTGAAGCTAAATTCCTTCAAATTAAAGTTTTCATTCGTTGAAAGTTTCTTGCACGTGCGAATCAAGTAAATTCATTTTCTTTTTATAACGATTATTATAAAAGATTAATTTACGTCTTCTTTGTCGTTTCATTGTCTCAGAATCAAGTGCCAAGTGCAAATGTACTTAAAATAAAAATATTATCATTTATTAAAACAGTAAAAAAAATTATCGTTGCCGGTAAAAAAAAAATTACCGGTATGGACAATTCATTTTACCGGGTTTTTAAGTGAAACTTCTTAGAGCGCGGTACGGCACCTTTGAACGATGAATGGATCCATAAGAATCGTCACGTCATGTTCAAGCGTCACGTCGCATTCCAGCGTCACGTAATGCTCCAGCAGGTAGCGGGCTAAGCGCGCGTATTCATGAAATTGTGGAATTTAAGGAATTCATGGAATTCAAGGAATGAATAAAATTACAGGAATCCATGGAATTCAAGGAATTCATGGAATTCTTGGAATTCAAATAATGCATAGAATTCAAGGAATTCATGCAATTCAAGGAACGCATGAATTTCAAGGAATTACTGGATTTCATGAAATTCAGGGAATTAATGTAATTCACGGAATTTATGGAATTTGTGGCATTCAATAAATTAATGGAATTCATGGAATTCCCAGAATTTAAGAAATATTGCGGATGAAAGAATACGAGAACTAGTCAAAGATACAAGAGTCATGAGGGGTTCCGAATGCAATACTGATCATTACCTTTCAGTCTCCAGAGAAACTTAGGGCGGGGATGAAGAAGAAAGAGAACAAAAAAAACGAAACAAACGCGAATAAAGATTGAAAATTTACAGAAACCGGAATTGCGAATAGAGTTTCAAAATAAGTTAAACGAACGCATAGATAGGGCAACTTGGGAAGCGCTTATAAGCAATAAAGATATAGAGGGCCCGTGGACTTTGTTACGGGATATCATTGTTAAAACTGCAATTGAAGTGTGTCGTACGGCAGTGGTAGGAAGAAAGTCTGGTGATGCGCGGTGGAATGATGAAATTCAAGCAGCCCAGCAGGAAAAGAAAAAAGCGCACAAGAGAACATTAAACATCACAGGTCTTAGCGATGAGGAGATAAATAGACTCGAAAATGATTACAAAGACAAAAAGATAAAGTTAAACGACTAGTCACGGAGAGTGAAGATAATATCAGAACAGAAGAAGAGAAGAAAAAAAAACAAAGCACAAAATTCTAATACGCATAACTTAAAAAAAAATTCTTTTGCAAATCGGAAAAATACTAATCGCCTAATTTCCTCTAAAAAGCAGCATATTTCGTCCCCGAGAGATTCTGCGATTTCAAGTGTAGAACCCTGCCTGATTTGAAATGGATTCGAGACACACACATTTTTTTTAAAGGACATATTTTAAGCATACTGAAGAAGCTGTCAGGCATTTTAGGATAAAGTCATGTGATTTAAGAGTTATTTTGTCAGTTTTTGCTTTTGAGGTTTTAGACGGAACGCTTTATGTATATATATAACACTTTATATTGTCGATTTGCGAATAACAAATAAGTGATTCGAGATTACAAGTTTTGATAAGGAAATTGAATAATATAACAATGTATAATGTTTGTCAAACAACTACCCCTTTCCAACACTTCGTGGGGGCGGGAAGGCACCCCCGTTACTGGTCACAGAAATAATGTAGTTCAAACACCTACCCCTTTCCAATACTTGAAGGCGGCGGGAAGGCGTTTGCCTTCCCGCCTCTTCGAAATGTTATTGATCTCAGAAATAATTTTGGTCAAACCCCTACCCCTTTCTAACACTTCGCGGAGGCGGGAAGGCAGCCCTGTAATCAGTCACAGAGATAATATTGGTCAAACCCCTATCCCTGCATTTCTCTGATTCACCTTCTCTGATTAGTCACAGAAATGAGTTCAGTTTAACCCCTGACCTTTTCCAATGTTTTTTAGTCCGGGACGTCAACTAGCAAGATGGACAAAATTGAGGATCAAACAATAGCATTAAACAAGTCGAATTATAATATTTTCAATCTAAATAGTTTCAGATGTCTCGCATTTCAAATACAATTGAATTAACAACTTTTTTACGAGGTTTAATTCTTTAAAGACACGTATTTTTCTCAAAATTGTTGTTCATTTTGTGTTGAAATGTCAATTAGAAAACTTTGTAGAGCATTTTCTTTAAGTAGTCAATATTAAGTACCTTTTTCATTTCGTGGAAATTACTGTGTATTTGTGCTTCGTGTATATTGGGCAGTTAAATAATAGTATATTGTGCTACAAGTTGAAAAAGCGAGAGATTTAAAACGAGTGTGAAGTTAGCTACCCGAGCGGAGCGAGGGTGGCTATCACACGAGTTTTAAATCGTCGCTTTTTCAATGTGTGGGACACGATACTTTTTCTATAATTTGTGCAAAAGTGCTAGTTTTTGTTTACCTGTTTTTTGTGTAAAAAGAAGGCGATTTTTTGTCGATTGACGCAACAATGACAATGGCAATTATCAAAACCATGGCAATAATATGGCAGTAATAAGCTGGTTCTCACAATTGAATAGTTGGCCCATAAAGTTGAGGGCTTCAAAATTTCCGATTTTTCGTGAAAAAACACCAAGCACAGTATTTTCGGAGAAACTGACGGTGTTTTTTTGCTTTTGCCAAGTGACAAAAGTACATACAAAATACACAACTCGAGACTTTTCAGGAAATTGCTTTTAGGTTAGGGACGACAGTCGGAAAATAGAATGAAGTTGGCTGCGCACGATGCACGAGTACACCCGAGGCAGCACGAACCCACCCGAAATAACATTTACTTTTGTCACTGTGCCTCACTTTTATCACTGTCCATTTACTTTTTCCACTGCATCTGTCCACTTTTGTCACTGTTGCCCGGAAAGGTCGGCACTGCGCATGCGCCACGTCATCGAGCAAAAATCGGTAACTTTTTACACCAAAAACAGGTGGAAAAACTGGCACTTTTTCGCGAATTATAGAAAATAGTATATTGTGCTACAAGTTGAAAAAGCGAGAGATTTAAAACGAGTGTGAAGTTAGCTACCCGAGCGGAGCGAGGGTGGCTATCACACGAGTTTTAAATCGTCGCTTTTTCAATGTGTGGGACACGATACTTTTTCTATAATTTGTTAAAAAGTGCTAGTTTTTGTTTACCTGTTTTTTGTGTAAAAAGAAGGCGATTTTTTGTCGATTGGCGCAACAATGACAATGGTAATTATCAAAACCATGGCAATAATATGGCAGTAATAATAAGCTGGTTCTCACAATTGAATAGTTGGCCCATAAAGTTGAGGGCTTCAAAACTTCCGATTTTTCGTGAAAAAAACCAAGCACAGTATTTTCGGAGAAACTGACGGTGTTTTTTTGCTTTTGCCAAGTGACAAAAGTACATACAAAATACACAACTCGAGACTTTTCAGGAAATTGCTTTTAGGTTAGGGACGACAGTCGGAAAATAGAATGAAGTTGGCTGCGCACGATGCACGAGTCCACCCGAGGCAGCACGAACCCACCCGAAATAACATTTACTTTTTCCACTGTTCCTCACTTTTATCACTGTCCATTTACTTTTTCCACTGCATCTGTCCACTTTTGTCACTGTTGCCCGGAAAGGTCGGCACTGCGCATGCGCCACGTCATCGAGCAAAAATCGGTAACTTTTTACACCAAAAACAGGTGGAAAAACTGGCACTTTTTCGCGAATTATAGAAAAAATAAATATTGTACATTTTGAAATCTGATCCTATTATAAAAAAAAAATTGTGTGTGGCATTGGGACTACATGACAGAAGTAGAACTTTGATGAATTAACTTTGAACGAAGCTATTCTAGGCGAAGTCATATTATTATTATCTTTTTTTTTTTTTAATCTTGTTCTCGGGTGACCCGGTTTTTCATCATAGCCACGGACCATGTCAAGTGACTGATGAGATAAGGATGTTATAAGTCAATTTAATACGATGTCCGAAATCTCCTGCGATGATGTTGTAGGCAGAAAATTAGAAGCATAGTGTAGTTTGGAGTTCGTATTCTACCGCTGTTGTTATGCATACACAGCGGCCGCGAGCGGTGGAGGCGACTACATTCGCCTCTGGATGCTTTCTTAGAGCTACCATTATTATTATTATTTTTTTTTCAAGCTTTTTCTCGGGTGAACCCGATTTTTCGTCATAGCCACGGACTAAGTCAAGTGACTCATGAGATGAGGATGTTATAAGTTATTTTAATACGATGTTTAAAATCATTTGCGATGATGTTGTAGGTACAAAATTAGGAGCATGGTGTAGTTTGCAGTTTGTCTTCACCGCTCTTATCCTTACACAGCGGCCGTGAGTGTTGGAGGTGATTATTTACATGAGAAGTTGTAGGCTCCGGAAGCTACGATCATGGATCTTTGAAGCAACCAATCCCGACGCAACTAGAATGTGTACGTCATCCGCTTCTGCTCCTTCTGTCCTAGAAGGTAAGCAAGAGCAGGAAATTTACGCGAGATAACATCGGGCAACACCGTTCCTTGGAATCAGGTCTCTAGCCGCGGATGATCTTACGCGGCAGACGGGTAGGTTGGAGATGAAGTTTCACCTCTGGATACTTTTTTAGAGCTACCAATCTTTGTAGAATGTTATAAGGAACAGTGTTGACGGATCGAATGAAGTGATTCCAGAAGAACAGCCTTTTGCATCCGGTTCGCGATGGAATTAGCCTGACGCTGGTAAGCCGGAATCTTGTTGAGTTGGTTAATAAATGAAGCTTTCATACCTCCAAGACAGCCGATTATGAGAACTACAAGGTGGACTTTGAAGCCTTGGTAGAGCCTGCTCAGCTCGAAAAGAAGTGCTTGATATTTCGCCCGTTTTTATTCCTCCTTTGCCGTGATATTACCATCGGCTGGTGCCGAGAATTCAATCACGTAAATGATCTTGTTCTTCAGATCTTGGAGGACAATATCAGGCTTCGTAGCACCGATACGTTGAGTGGTGGAGAATGAGAAATTCCAGTAGATCTTACACTGATTATTCTCCACAACGGACTGGGGACTGGAGTTCCCCATGGGCGTATGGGAAGACGGGCAATAGATCAACACCATAGAAGTGCCTCAGATGGTAATATAACACTTTTAGAGCCGCATTGTGTCTCTCTATGTACCCGTATCGTGCATATTTTGAGCATCCACTGAGAACATGTCCAAGTATTTCTGGCTCTTGCTTGCACGCCCGGCAG
Organism: Andricus curvator; assembly: GCA_932195095.1. Taxonomy (NCBI): domain Eukaryota; kingdom Metazoa; phylum Arthropoda; class Insecta; order Hymenoptera; family Cynipidae; genus Andricus; species Andricus curvator. Next base: position 29,888 of record CAKNYM010040499.1, read on the forward strand.
TTGGTATCGCCTACAGGTATATTCATTATGTGCTCGCGGTAAAATAAGGTGTCTATAACGCCATCTTGACAGGCAAAAAGAAATCCCTCAGTCTCCGATTTTAATCCAGCAGACTTGAGAAACATGTTGGACAGACCCATCGAGAGCTCTTCTCTACGTATAATGCCGTCGAATTTACCATGAAGGGGCTTGTCAGCATGTTCTCTTAGTAGAAGCGTATGTTCTGCTTCCTGTACACGACTTTTGGTCACCAAAGGTGTTAGTGATGCTAGGCCATGTGTAGTGTCGCTGGAATCAAATGGGAGACCCAGCTCCTCTGCGGCCCTATCTGCGGCACGATATAGAAACGCCGCAGCATTGACGACTTCATGTTGATGTACTAGTCGCATAAGAAAATCTGTGCTATTTAGAACTGAGCAGGCTGTAGCCAGAACCGTTCTGCTTCAACTCATCGACGTTCCATTTTACTGCACCAAACGTGTAGAGCAGTATAGGAACGGCCAGCATATTGGTCGCCTGGATTTTATTCTTTCCAGATAATGCTTCCAGACTTGCTCGGTGAGGAAAGGAGTAATGTGAGGTAGGGGGTATAGATTTTTGAAATTTATCTAGAATTCTCGTGTTATTTATTTTAATAACACGTTCGTTCCGCAACACTGCTCCGATCCAGGTTGCTGATCAATCTCTCTAGCGATCACCCCAAGTGAAGAGCCTCACAAAATTGTTATGTGTGGTTCCCCCAAACTACCACCTTTATGTGCGAAATTTGTTTTGCTAGTCGAAATCATGTCTAAGTTACGTATTGATTCGTCGTATGGTGGAGAGTCTAGTTATAATGTCATCCCGCCAAAACTTCTGTAACTAGGGGGGGGGGGGGCAGAGAATAGAAACCGAGAGTCTCAATTGCTTGGTGCCTTATGCTGAGAAGGTCACCAGCCTTCAGCAGCGTTGTATTAGATAGGAGTTCATATGTTCCCATCTGCCAATAATATTATTTTGAGTGCTTTAAAAAGATTTTCCAGAGATAATCCCGAATATGTAAAAAAATCTCCAAAATACTGTGAAGTTCTTGATGTATTGTGAGCAAATTGTTTGAAACAGAATTAAAATATTATTATAAAATTCAGTGAAGAATCATTAAATTAATCCCTGGAATCTGTCAAAAAAGCCCTAACATGTCAGCATTTTTAAGAAAAAAAGATTTGAAATTTCTTTCAAACCATTGAAATCAATCGAAAATTCTTTCGAATACCTCAATTTAGAGATGAAAAACCTTGAGATATTTGAAAATTTTTCAAATTTCATAAAGCAGCTCTATTTTCTTCCATAAATTCTTTGAAATTCGATAAAGAAACCTGTATACATGTATCAAGCTTTTTCTGCTTGAAGTATTAGAATTAAAATAATTATAATAATTTAACTGCAATATTATAACTTTCAGGAAAAAATTCACGTATTTAAAATGTATTTAGGAATCTTTGAAAATAACGCGTCAAGGAAACCGTCAACAGTTTAATTTTGGACTTGCTTTCTTATAAAATGGTTAGAAAGGGGTGAAGAGGTGAAACAAAGAGAGGGGGTGGAAGAGTGTGGGAGTGAGTGAGTGAGGTGGGGGAGCATACACATGCTTAGCGTGGCTGTGGTGGGGATATCGAAGAGAAGTCTAGAGCAATTGCGAATCGCCGCACAAAAGGGAGACAACCGATAGAGACTCGAATAGAGAGAGAAGGTATAGACAAAGCGTAAGAGAGAGACAGAGAGATTTCTCCATACAGACCATGCTCGCTCTTGGATGCAGTCGTGCGGTCGTCCGGTTTTTTTCAATTCACTCCCGTCCCAAAAGAAGTTTCACATCAAAATTCTAGGTGTAATAAAAGAGCTATAAACATGTTTTTATTCCTTCAATTTAGGATACTGGTCAGAATATTACTCCGTTTATCTAGTGAGCGACAGGACGATAGCCGATAATATTCGCAAATTCCACCCTCTTATGGCAGTGACACGAGGGCCTGGTAGTACGAAGCGATAATTGAGAAGGGTTCCCTCGCAATTGAAGGGGATATCGTATTACGTTCTCATATTCGATCTCATTTCTGTAGATTGTAAAGATCATTCTGCTTCAAGTATTCCTTATTTTAATGGTGATATCTTACAAAGTCCGCGTTCATTAATTTGAAATTGGACGTCTCTGCTTGGTAATTACGGTTAGGTACTTGAAACAATATGGTCATATTCAATTTAGAGATTTTGACTATATCTGCAAACGACATCTCTATTATTTCTCAAAACCTTCGTTAATATTACGTCCAAATTTTCCTGTTGGCACTTCTATTTTATTGTCTCCGCATATAACTTTTTAAACTCAATTTGGATGAATCTGTAATTTGTCGATCATATTCATCTCGTCACCATGTAACCTTATTTTCGGTTAATTGACTTCATCCACCGCTGCGACGTAATATACCTCGTAATGGACACAATTACTGTCTGAAACCAAAGGGCTGTGAAATGAGTTGCAAATTTTCAAAACTTGTCGCATTTCTAGTTATATTCTACCATGTTATAAACGCACATATTTTAAAACAAGAGTCATACATAACATATCTTCAACATAATTTTTATTACAAAATAAAAACGTCGAATAACTACTTATTTTTCAGGTTTATTTGTATATCTGTTACTGTAAGGTTTATTATAAGGTTATTGGGGACCTTCCATAGACCACGTGGTTTCTTTAGGGGGGTGGGGAGCGGGGGTCGACGAGATGTCACGTTGGTCTACATGAGGTGGTGGGGGGCGAGTCCGATCCACGTGGTTTTACACTTAGGTGTTAAATAAATAAATAAAACGCATGGCCAGAAAACAGAAAAATTGTACTGAAAACTAAAATACGTCCAAAAATATTACAAAATGAATCAATTTTAACCTGAATATTTGATTCTTAAACCAAAAAGATTAATTCTTTACCCCCCCCCCCCATGAACGAGTTTTCAACAAAATACACGAATTTTCAATTAGTGGCCTTCGATAAACCCCGTAGCACCCTGGGTGGGGGGGGGGGGGGGTCAAGGAGAATGCCACGGTGGACTACATGGGGGGGGAGTCAAAAAGTGGCCAAAATCGGGCCTCGTGGTTTATGGAAACCCCCTTCAAGGTTGTTACTGTAACTATAAAGAATATTATACATATTTGATATTTCAAACAATAACATCTTTTAATTTTAAGTCAAAGCAGTTGAATTTATCAAAAATCAGTTCGTGAAGCGAATGGCAAGAGCTCTCACTTGAGGGGTACATAGGAAGAGTTACGGTTAAGACTTTTTTTGAAATTTTCCAATCCCATATGTTGGTTTTGAGTCAAATTTGAGTCAATTTCGAGCATTGTTGGGCCAAAAGGCCTAAATTTTCATGTTTTCTCATATCAACATCTCGATGATTATTTTCACCAGGATTCCCATTATTTTTCCTCGCATTAGGCACGTAAAATAGATTTTTATGCAAGAGATGAAATATAAGTAGACTTAATAGTTTCCGCGCTAGGCGCGGTAACAGGGGCATTTTGACTCAAAAGGCTCTAATTTTCATGTATTTGCACAGAAACGCTATGGTCAGCATTTTATTCAGGGTTCTTAGTATTTTTTCTTGCATAAGATACGTGAAATACATCTGTAATGTAAAAAATTCAGTCGTCATACCTAATAATTTCCGCACTAGGCATGTTCGCATGGACATTTCGAGTCAAAAGGGCTAAATTTTCATGTTTTTTGTATATCAACGTGCAAATGAGTATTTTTCTAAGGGTTCTGACTATTTTTCCTCACATTAGACAAATGAGACACATTTTCATGCAAAAAATGAAGTTGATAGGCCCAACAGTTTTTGCGCTAGGCGTGTTAGGATCATTTTAACTAAAAAGGCCCTAATTGTTATGAATTTGCACAGCGAAACTATGATGAACATTTTCCTCAGGGTTCTCAGTATTTTTCCTCGCAATAGACACGTGAAATACAATTCCATGCAAAAAATGAAGTCGGCGGACCTATTAGTTTCTGCGCTAGGCGTGTTCAGGGATGGATGGACTGCTATTTTACCGACTACATAAGGGTTTCCTACGAAACCCTAAAAAAGACAAATTTTCAACAAAATAGTTGAATCCTCAACCAAAAAAAAAACATTTATTTTTGACCAGTTGTATTTATAATGAAAAAATGTTAAATGTTTGACAAAAGAAACGAATTTTCTACAAAAAAGTTTAATTTTTAAGCCGAAAATATGAATTTTAATCGAAAAAGTTCATTTTCAACCAAAAAGTTGAATTTTCTAACAAGTATATGAATTTTTTACCAATAAGATTAATTATCTACCCAAAAGACGAATTTCCAACAAAACAGTTACATTTTCAACCAAAGAGATGAAATTTCCAAAATAAATGAGTCTTCAACAACAAAAAATGCATTTTTAACAAAGGAGTTCAACTTAATACCATGTAGTTGAATGTTCAACAGAAAAAGTTGAATTCTCTCGAAAAATATATAATTATAGTTGATATTTCAATGAAAAATGATTTTAATTTTAAATCCAAAACACTTAAATTCATCCAAAAAAGACAAATTTTCAACAAAACAGTTGAATCCTCATCCAAAGCAGACTAATTTTCAACTAAACAGTTGAATTTTTGACCGAAAAGGGTGAAATTTTTACCATGCGAGATGAATTTTCAAATCAAAAAGACACATTTTTAAGTAAATAGTTGAATTTTCAACCAAAAGAGATTATTCAGTCATGAAAGAAAAACAAATTCAAATTAATTATAATTTGAGTGAAAACATAATTTTCAATACAAAATACAAATTCTGATTAACTATTTATTACATTCTCATCATAATAATAATGTATTAGTTTTATGCAAAAACTGACTCGCGGATTTCTTTAAATCTCCACGTTTCGAGACCCCCTGAATCCGAAAAACAGTGTTACGATAGTGTCTGTATCTCGTCGTCGTTGACGTTGTCGTCTGTATACCGGATAACTTTTGAAAGACTAATCGTATTGGATTGTGCTTTGAAGCACCCAGGAAAGATGTACAAATTTCTAATTAATTACTTTTTGATAGGACGCGTACTTTTTGTTTTAATCATAAAAAATAACATTAAAAATAAAAAATTAAATTTTTGGAAAAACGACACAAGGTACAAAAAATTAAAAGACGAAAGTTATTCACCCCAAAAAGAACAATGAATTTGTCATTGATCATTTCTTGATAACACGCGTAATTTTTGCTTTAATCGCAAGTAATAACATTAAAAATAAAAAAATTAAATTTGTGGAAAAACGATACAAGAAAAGAAAACAAATTATAGATAATAGTTGTTCGCCCAAAAAGATCTACAAATTTGTTATTACTAATTTCTTGATAGAATGAGTAGTTTTTGTTTTAATCGTAAAAAATGACATTAAAATTTAAAAAATTACATTTTTGGAGAAAGGACAGAAGTTACGAAAAAAAATGAAAAGACAAAAGTAGTTCAACCAAAAAATATCTACAAATTTGTTATGAACCTTTATTATAAAAATAACTCAAAAAGAAAAAAAAGATAACTTTTTCGAAAAACGACACAAGATATGTACAATAAAATTTTATTTAACACAATTTTCCGCTCACATTGTATGTACAAATTTGCTTAGAACCACTTTACGCTAGGTCGCGTATTTCTTGTGTAAATCATAAAATATAAAATTAAAAAAAAAATGAAATTTATGGAAAAACGATAAAAGATGCAATAAAATTTTTAATAACAAAACTGTTTTTGGTTTTGATAGAATTCGGGCTTTTTTAAATTATGAAAACAAGACAATGAAAATACGTCTGTTTCAATACCAATGCACATTATAAATTGTCATAATATTGGCAACTGGAGAACTGCGATATGCCATCTGGTGGCGAAAAATATTACTATTCAAAGTGGGTCAGTTTCAAATACCACGTGCTAATTGTATTGAAAATAGTGAAAATAAATAATTAAAATAGTTGTGATTAAGAAAGTTTCATCAAAGAAAAGGCGTTTTAGTTTAGAGATGGATATAAGAGGAATGAAATTCAGTCTCAAAAAGACGAAAAGCAGATCGTTTTGTTCTGTTTGGGTGCTCTGTTAAAGTCTGCAAAGACCAAGAAATTCGTTTTCATAAATTTCCTGAATCTAAAAAAAGTGATGTATTATTGAAATTGATTAAAAAAAAAGGTCAGTTGCAAAGAATTAGAATCTATGAAAAAGTCAATTAACTATTTTGACCAAATTAATTTCCGATAATCGTGTTTCTATTATTCAGCTGGGGAGATTGATCAGCAAAATGAGTCGGAGCAGTGCTGCGAAATGAACGTGTAATTTATATAAATAACACGAGAATTCCAGATCAATCTAAAATATCTACTCTCTAAACCTGAATTAGTGAAATTTTTACTAATTGAGATAGTAATTTAACATTTGACTAGTGAAATAGTGCTATTTAAGCTTTTCACTAGAAGACTAGTTAGGAATTAGTAATCTTTTCTTACTAAATACAATTAGTGAAAATTTTGACTAATTCGTTAGTGAATAAAGTGCTAATGAATTAGTAATATTTCCAAGCTGCAATATAGATTTGAATTCGTCCAAAGGAAAGTATTTTGCAATTGTAAAATTGCTATAAATGTATATTTATATTACATCGAATAAAAAATTCAGCTTTAATAGTACTTACAACGTTTGGTATTTCAATTAATAATGCAGCATTTCTAGCATTTCAAATGTTCGCGCGGAACAAGACCTGGCGTATTCGTACTATTCGCAGTAGTTCGGGCGATTTCGACTTTTAATGGAATTATGGAATAAAATGGTGGATAGAATCAACGAAAAATCTCGAGTGGTTTCAGCGTGTTTCAGAAAAGACAGTTATATAGTGTTATATAGTGAGATATAAATCTTTAAAATTGGATTAGCGCAACAAGGTGAGTGTAAAATTTATAATATGTATTTGCAGCATAATAATATAATCTTATTCCGTTACGTTCTGTTTCTGTACCTTAGGCATCAAGGTTCATAACCTAAAAAGTATAACGTCCTTTTATTACATGTGTATGATGATTTCATTTTATGAAAGAAGTTTTGCTAATTTAATGTAAATTTCGCAGTAATCGTGACGCTAAGAGTGTTCGTTTCCTTAACATATTTTAAAAATTTTGTTGTGTACGAGTAATCGTGCCAGTTTGGCCCAGTTTTCGTGCAGAAAATGAAATTTTTTTTCAGTCATTTTTTTAGCAATTTGAAAGAAAAATACACCATTTATTTACAACTTTAGTAGGAAATATTTATACAATATTAATATACATATGGGCTAATTTTTTTACGTAAAAATTGTATGTTAAAGAATCACTCGTTTTGGTAGTTATGTCTATAGGTTATGGTATGTATGTTGTTTTGACGATTGCAAAATCGATAACTCTACCGTAAAATACATATTTATTAGTATTTTCTATTAAGCTAAAGAATGTTTTAATACTGTATTAGTAATTGCATCTGTCTGTCTGTCTGTAAGCACTCATCATTTGGACCTCGACATTTCTCTAACTCATAGTTATGGAAGAAACTATTATATTTAATTTAATTTATTTTAGGCATTTTGAATTCAAATTCAAAAAGATGTACGAGGAATACGGGGAATTATCAGCCGAAGAACTGGCAGCAGAGTTGCAAACTAAAGAAGACGTTCTGTTGGATGAAAATTCTGCTAAGAAGCTTATCGGTAAATGTTATTCAAGTTTTTCTAAATTTGCAAACTGTTGATTCAATAGTACAGTACAATTTCAATGAATGCTCACTAGGGTGGTCCAAAAATGCATTGCAAAATTTTTTATTACCCTAGAGGGCAAGACCCCCACCCCTTCCAAAGTTTTCATTTCCGCAGAAAATAAATCCCTATTTTTTTCGAAATTCGAATATTAACACGTGCCACCGGGCACTTCAAAATCCCATTTAATTAACATGAGGAAATTTTGGATTTTCGAAAAATTGAACTCATACTTTAGGGTTTGATCGAAACGTGCCAAACTTTTTATGGATGAAAGAGGAGTATCTATGAAATAAAAGCATGCTCATAACTTTTATTTTTAACCACCCCCCCCCCCCACACCCAGCGCCCCAAATATGACCCAAAATTCAAAAAACTACATTTTTACGTATTATTGTTACTTTTTAGCAATTTTCGTCGTCTTTTTCATACAAATAATTACTAATGGACAATTTGAGTATTTCTCATGACTTTTTAAACAATTTTTAATTGTTTAAACAAATGTAACTTATTTAAACAATTATTTATTCCCAAAAAATGTAAAAAATAATCGCATATCCTGATTGAAATGTAATAGTTTGCCATTTTTTGGAGTAGTCATTTTTTTTTAACATTATATAATTATTTAAACAATTACTTATTGTTTATTGTCAAAATTTCTGAAAATTGACCCAGATATGTACAGTTTTTTCTCAAATTGGTATCCTATGCTACTTTTTGTTAAATAATTATATAATTTTGATACATTTCTTTTAATTTTTATTAAATTTCTATTTGTTTAAACAATTTTTATTTGCTTAAGTAGTTTTTTTCGATAACATTAAAAAAATAAAATACATTTAATTATTTTTCTGACTGTATAGCGCATAGAAATAATATATTAATCATTTTTCAATTGTTTAAACAAATATAATTTGTTTAAACAATTCATTTTCCAAGAATATTTTTTAAATCGTATTTTCTGAATTAAACATAATATTGAACTGATTTCGAGGAGTAATAAATTCTGCTAAAAACTTTATGTTATTGTTTACACAATTAATTATTGTTTTCTTGTCCAATTTCCTTCAAATTGAGTATGAAAGGTTTACATCTTCTTTGACGCATTATTAAATAAATCATAAGAGTCATAATAAAATTTAAATTATAAAAGTGTATTTATTATTGCTTTCTTCATATTTTTACAATCTTTATCACAATTATATTATAAAAAAGCACATTCACTAATGCAAATTATGATTGAAGTTTCAACAGATTGCTTTTTTACATCTTCATACTCTATATTTTGTGATCAGCGTTGTAATTACACTGCATATGAAATGGATTTAGATTATAGTTCATTATAGCATTTGAAAGTCTTATGAATATCAATCTAACATACTGGAAGACACAACAAATATATATTAAAATATATTTACGAAAATAATTCTATGTGTAATATTTTTTATTATTGATCCACATTTTTTAACAAATAACTGCTTGAACGAATAAAAATCAATATTATGTTTAATTCAGAAAATACGATTTAAAGAATATTTTTGGAAAAATAATTGTACAAACAAATTATATTTGTTTAAACAATTAAAAAATGGTTAATGTCTTCTTTCTATTATACAGTCAGAAAAATAAATATATGTATTTCATTTTATATAATTTTTTTAAAGTTCTAGAAAAAAACTCCTTAAACAAATCAAAATTGTTTAAACAAAAGTAGCATAGGATACCAATTTGAGAAAAAACTGGACATCTCTGGGTCAATTTTTAGAAATTTTGAGAATAAACAATAAGTAATTGTTTAAATAATTATATAATGTTTTAAAAAAAAATGACTACTCTAAACAATGACAAACTATTACGTTTCAATCAGAAAATACGATTATTTTTTACATTGTTTGGGAATAAATAATGGTTCGAATAAGTTACATTTGTTTAAACAATTAAAAATTGTTTAAAAAGTCATGGAAAATACTCAAATTGTCCATTAGTAATTATTTGTATGAAAAAGACGACGGAAATTTCTAAAAAGTAACAATAATACGTAAGAATGTAGTTTTTTGATTTTTGGGTGATATTTGGGGCGCCGCGTGGGGGGGGTAAGGGTGGCTTAAAAATAAAAGTTATTAGTATACTTTAATTTCATAGGTACTCCTCTTCAATCCCTAAAAAGTTTGACACGTTTCGATCAAACCCTGAAGTATGAGTTCAATTTTTCGAAAATCCAAAATTTCCCCATGTTAATTAAATGGGATTTTGAAGTGCCCGGTGGCACATGTTAATATTCGAAATTCGAAAAAAAAAAATAGGCTGTTATTTTCTCCGGAAATGGAAAGTTGGGGGGGGGGACTTGCCCTGTAGCTCGAAAAGCGTTTTTTGGACCAGCCTAATGCTCACACAGTTGAAATAAATATATAAAATCACAATATGCCATCAGTGACGGATTTGCAGTCATGACCGCTCTAGGCCGCACGCTGTATGACCGCCCCTTTCCTATTTTTTTGATCAACTTTTTTTTTTAGGCTTTTAAGAAAAATTTTGACGTGTCCTGGTCCAGTGAATTTTTTGCCAGAATTAACCGCCCTTAATATCTGCCCGCCCTAGGCCCGGGCCTAACTTGCCTTGAGGCCAATCCGCCACTGTATACAATCAGGGTTGCCACAAAACTGGACTGGCCTTAATTTTCGTTCTTTATTATCGTTATTATATTATTTATTATCCCTTCCCATATATGGATCGCTTATTATGCTTTGTGTGCAAGCAGTATGTCGATAACAGGTTAGATGGACTAATGTATCATTTGAAATATACACATGGATTAACTTGTAACAGAGGATATGGATCGTCTGGGTTTGAGTGCAGCCAAGAAGGATGCACGAGACGATTCACATTGTTTAATTATTTTCGGAGACACATAAAAACCAATCATATTGGTCGTGACCGAAATAACGCAGAACAAGTTGAGGTTGCAAGAGTAGTCCATAACGTGCCACTGGATGATCCCAGAAATGAAATAAACGAAGCAGCCTTCAATGAAGAACCTCGATATGAGGAACATCTAGACGAAGAACGAGGTTACGTGAATCCAGACGGTGAGGGATATCTAGATTTTGATATGCGCTTATCCGTTGTACGATTGATTTCTCGACTACAAACTAAAGGTTCTGTTACTGGAGCTATGTTGGCTGTAGTTCTTGATGAATAGACGATGTTTTTGACAAAGAGACCGGAACATATATTCAACGAAGAGTCGACGAAACTTACCAATATGTTCCTATTCTAGACGTTCTATCTCAAGTTTTAGGAAATAAAGAAATAAGAGGAGCAATTTTATCTCAACAACCGTCAGAAGAGGGAGTTCTAGGATCTTTCATCGATGGTGAAGGTTTTCAACTGAATCCATTTTTCCATAGATTTAAACAGGCTTGAAGGATTAGACTCTATAATGACGATTTAGAGATTGTTAATGCGCTAGGATCTAAAACAGAACCACATAAACTTGGAGTGTGGTATTACACAGTGAATAATATTCCTGAACACCTAAATTCTCGACTTCGCAGTATTCACGTTTTATGTATATATTATGCTGTAGATGCTAAAAATATGGTCACCAATGTATTTTACGACGATTTCTAGAAGATTTAGAAAAATTACAGAGTGAAGAGGGAGTAAAAATCACTTTAGATGGCGAAGAATTTATACTTCGAGCCAGTATGTCAGTCTTCTGTGGAGATGGTTTAGCCGTTCACGAAGTGGCTGTCCTACTTGGCCCATCAGCAAATCGTTTTTGCAGATTGTGTATGATAAGAAGACAAGATTTACATCAGGGAAATGTGGAACCTGCAGAAGAACGATCAAAAAGACTTTTTGCTCGCCATCTTCAACAACTCGCAAACGCTGGTCCTACTGACTTGGAAATTCGAAATGTTCAAAAGGAGACAGGGCTTCCTGGAGATTGTCGGCCTAATGCTTCGAAATATTTTCACATAGCTGAGAATAAAATTTTCGACATAGTACACGACGTTCTTCTTGGAGTTGGACCCATGACACTAAAATCTGTTTTACATGAATTGATATTTGTGCGACATCTTTTCACTATAGATGACTTAAATGCCTTTGTTTCATCTTTTCAGTATGGTCTAATGGAGAAGAAAAATAAACCATCTTCAAATTTCATGGACACCAATATTCGAAAAGTCAACGAGAACTCTTTGAGTTAAAAGGCTATGCAAATGTGGTGTCTACTAAGGGTATTTCCATTTTTGATGGCAGGTAAAGTTCCTGAAAGAGACAACCATATGCACCTCGTCCTTCTTCTTCTGCGCATAATGGAAATTGTTTTCGCTCCCAAACTGACAAACAGTTTGATGCCGTATCTCGGAGCTTTGATTACGGAATTCATCAATCTCTTCAGAGAATTATTTCCAAATAAAAACCTTATCAACAAAGTCCATCACATGGTGCATTATCCAGATTGCATTGAATTCTCTGGACCTCTTTTGCATAATTGGTGCATGGGTTTTGAACGCAAGCATGGTCCAATAAAACAACGTGCTCAGGTTGTGAATAATTTCAAAAATTGCCCCAAAACTCTTATTAGAATAAGTTAGAGTATTGAAAGTGCAACGTGGGGAGCTGGAGACATGAAACTTTACACTGTTAAATGTAAGGGAGGCAAAAATATCCCAGTTGAATTCACAAACAGCGAAAGACAATTACAAGGCTGAGGATACTTAAATAAGGATATTGTTTTTAGGACGAGATCCGTCCAAGTAAATGGTGCAAAATATGCGATAGAGTTATTTGTTTGCCTGGATGCAAAGTCGGACAAGGATACCAATCTACCGCTATTTGGGAAGATTTCCGAAATTATTATTGTGCAACAATCTAAAGTATTTCTAAGAACAATAATTTGTTCAAAGTTACACTTAGATGACGAAGTAAATACTTTCTGTATCGATTGTGATGACGAAATTGGACCCATACAATTTGTCTCCACTGGACAACTTGCCCACTATTGATGCTTTTCTGCGTGGAAAAAAACAATCTCTGATGAATTGTTCATCAGTCTTCGTCATATTATTCTCTGACCTCATAAACAGTATATGGCCCTTGAAAATTAAGCTGTCTTATGTGCTATAGGTTTTCTTAAATAATTTTTAAGTTAATTTAATTAACCTCCACCATAAGCTTAACTTAAAATCCAATTCCAAATTTTTATTTTAAGTACAATTTTTCTTTCATGTTCAGTCAAATAATAATTAAACTTTTTGTAGCCAGTGGGAGATACACATTCTACCTATACTTTTTCAATTCTTTCATTCGAAAAATATGTATTAGTTGTCGCACAAATACGTAAAACGAATTTCTTTTTTTGATTTTTAAAGTTTGATTTATTTCTTACATTTTGACCAGGAATAATGCATCAGAGTCCACAAAATTTATTTTTTTTTCGCAAGAAAATGTAAGCAATTAATGAATTTATTTTACAGATTAAGAAGTTGACGGTGCAGTTTTCTTTACCTTAACCGATGGCGATTTGAAAGACATGGGCTTAATAATTGAGCCAAGAAGGAAACTTTCAAACGTGATTCAAAATAAAAGATCTAAATTCATGGTAATTCAGTTTATTAAATTCTTCATTTATCGGTGATATCAATAATGATAAGCATTTATGTCTAAACCTTAAATTTATTTTTGTTTTATGGTACAATTTATGCAAGCTCTTATTAATTTATTTTCACTTTAGGAACTGCAAGTTGATCAGAAGACTGGGACTTTGAAAGTGATAGATGATAATAGTGTGAGACAGGATGGTATTGCTGTCTAAAATGTGAATCTAATCCAAGAATCCAATTCTCATATTGAGCCTCCAAATGTTTTTAGACCATCCACTTCAAAGTCATGCTCACAGTACTCATCACTTCAGTCTTGAAGAGAAATTTTAATAAAAAGTGTCGAGGGCTTGGACATAAGTAAAAAAATAGAAGCCAATACCTTCACAGAAGTAGATAGAAAGGCATTTGTTCGGATCTTGGTTGCCGAAATGAATAATTTCCACAATTCCCATTATCCACCTGATGAAGCAAAATCGGCTTTGGCAAAAAGGATTGTGGAAGAATTTCCCAGTTTGAAAGACAAGCGAAGTAAAGATGGATGCAAGCATTATTATGATAAGAAAACGAAGATTGGATTTATAGAAAATAGATTAAACAATGCGCGAAAAAAATTACCAGTATGCGATAAGAAGTATCGCGCGAAGTCGACAAAAAATATTTACCCGGAGGCGTCATGGAAAAGTGGTCCACTTCTTTCAGATGAAGATTTGAAGAACAAAATTTCAGCAATGAAAAATACACTTCCACGTGGTGAGGGTGAAAAAAAGAAAATCATTGACTGGTTGGCGGAAACATTCCCTAATAGAAGAATGTGGATCGACGAAGAAAAGCCTTCCATTTCACAGATTGTAGATCTTTACCCGAGACTTTTGGATTTTTATGGTTATATGATCGACTTAGAGTATCAGCACATCAGAGAGGTAGAAGGAAAAACCTTGAACGACGAGAACTTCTTAGGCGAATTTCCTACTATGTTTGCTCCTCTCATCAATTTGTATTGCAAACAATTCAAAAACGAACTTGACGAATGCATTTCGAATATGATAGAAGACGAAGATCTGAGATCCTTGCTTATGTTACCAGAAATTTTAGCCAATCCAAATTTCGTAACTTGTAAGAGATCAAAAGAACCTAAGCAACAGAAGGAAAAAACTTCAGGACTTAAGAGAAAGGTATTGTATCCGTATTGCTTTTTAAGTAAAATATAAAATTTGAATATTTAATTTTCAATTTGACTTTTTTATTTTCAGGCTACGACTTTTCAGGATGAAAATCAAAGGGCAAACCACACGCATCATCCGAAAACAACATTACCCAATACTCAGCTTCTTCTTCTTCTGAAGGTAAAATTATTAGCCTTATTTTATTACTTTAAAAGTAGAAACATAATTTCAAACTTATACAAAAATTATTTGAAAAAATGTTTTAAATATAGGATTTGACTGAAGTAATCATCTAAAAAAGAAAATTTGTCTTTTTTAGGAAGGATCCAATGTTCAAAAAGCTATTCAAGAAATACGAATGCAAAGCAAAGACGCAGTTGCACCTTACATGCTTTGCATAAAAGGTCAGGCGAAAAATTCCCTTTTCATCCAATGCGATGAGCACATCATCCAAGTGAACGAAAACGCAAATCCAATCAACGCTTTTGATCTGTTATTTAACACACACTTCGTTTTTAACGTACACTTGGCTACATCATTAAAGTATTTTTATAACTTCATAGAGTATTACTTATATAAAACGACAACAGCAGCACTTGGATCTGTGAAATCTTTAGCAATTTCACTTGAAAATGTTCAAGAGAACATTGCAATGGATACTTCTGTAACTGACTACGTTGACGACAGCGACTATTTGGAAGACGGGATTGTAATCTAAATTTAGATTTTCTGTATTCAAATGCAATGTAATTTTTAATTTAATTTATTGTTCTCATATGTTTGGAATGAAACCATAATATTAATTAAACATTTTAAATAAATATATATTTCACTAAAACGGTAGTAGTTTTTACTATTATATTAGTCAACATTTTGTATTGTAAAATCACTAATTGTTTAGTAAATTTTTACTAAATCTTTTAGTCAAGCAATTTTACTAATTCAATTATATATAATAATAATAATTAATATAATTAATTAATTAATATAATTATATATAATTCAATGGTATACAATTAGTAAATTTCTACTAATTTCTAGTGGCTCACTTTTCTCTAATTCCATTAATAAAATTTCACTACCAATTAGTGATTTTTCACTAATTCAGATTTAGAGAGTATACCTAACACATTCATACCTATCTACCTCATACCTATATACCCACCTACACACTACTATTTTCCAACCGAGCAAATCACGCCTACCGCGAAAGGGAAATGGCTTAATGGTATGATAATAATAATAATAATATGAAAGTGCAGCCTAACCTAAAAGTTACGCATTTTTTGTTTTAAAAAAACTATTTTCCCCAAGGAGATAAAGTGATGATTCTTCTTTCCCCAATCCAGCTTCGCAACTGCACACTACATCTTTTACGACACCTTGGAAGCTTATTTGTCGTCTTATTTTATGAAGTTTACCCCTCAAACTTGAAGTTTGCATACAAAATGCAATTATATTTTCACACAAGTTTCGTCTTTTGGCTTCTCTACTACAAGATATGACATGTCTAGCATGCAAAACGCTTTTTTCTTCAACAAAATTTCTACAGGAAGGTTTAGATGTGACGTAACGATTCCGGATCCCAATATATGTAGTGACATGATAAATTTTTCAGGGTGGCTAAGAATAAAAACTAATGCAAAATAAAGAACAAATATTAAAGTAATCATGAAAAATAAAATTTGTACTTTATTTTGCAATATTTGAAAAAGCATTCCCAGACCGAGGTACAGAAATAAATATAAAATACATTTGATATGTATAAGAGTTCACAGTTTGGACTAAATCGAGTGCGACGCACGAGATAAGCGATGAGAATGTGTTCGTTAAAGCCGAAGGAGCTTTATCAAAAGCGAATTAACAATCACCAAATTACAGTTGTCGATGCTTTGACCTTCAATTTTCAAACGTTGTGCACAAGCTTGGGGGAAGCACAAAGACCGAGCGCGAAGCTCGAGATCCAACAGGCGCGCTCAAGCTTGTGAGAGAATGCGAGCCGTGCGCGAAGCGCTCGATGAAAATGTGCCCGCGCAGTCGGCAGAACTTAGAAATCATAAATATTCTATTATGAATTACATTTTACTATTATAAACAATTTATTTAAACAAATTTAACAGTATATTACTTTCTTCTACAAAAAATTACATTGAAAAACATTTTTATTTTTCAAATAATCTTGGTTTAAACAATTCATTTACCAATATCTGCCACGAAAAAATAGAAGCACCATTGGATTCTACGGAAAGAATGACGTAGAGTCCAGGTAGTAGACAATTGTTTTCTCAACTGTATTTCTTATATAGACTAGACTTTTTCTATTCATTTTTCTCCTTTACTCAATTTTCAAATCACTATTTATTCTTTCAAATTTCTTGGCCAATCAAATTCTTACTGAAATTATATTCTCAAAGAATGTATTCAGTGAATCCATGTAACGTAGAATTTACTATTACTATTTATAATAGTAAATGTCGAGATACCATTTCAATATTTCAAGTGCACGTTACGTCATTTAATATTTTGAGAAAAAACATAATTTTGGTACAATGACATATGTGGGTACTTTCACGGCCATTTTTTAAATGTAAGCATCAATATACATTGCTAAATCATTAAAAAATTAATACCTATAATTTGAAAAAATCCTATTCTGATCCGATTCTCAGTTCTCAATATAAAAATCATTGAAAATGTATTTGCACTGGAATTTTTAGGTAAATTTTTATAGAAAAAGAAGAGCGTGTCAGAATAAGTTGCTAAATAATTAGAACATATGTACATGTCATTTTGAAAAATGGAATTCAAATACGCATTTCACGGCCATTTTTGTCAATCTGTGAATCAACAAACATCTCTAAATCATTAAATTATTATCATATTAGAACGTTTAAATAATTCAGAAAAACAAGAGCGTACGATAAAACATCGCTGAATATATATACCATTAAACCATTTCCCTTTCAGGGTAGGCGTGATACTACCCGATTCGGGTAGTGTTTCTAGGTTTTTCTTGTGGTTATAAATAACTACAAGCGTGGGCTCACCACACCCACGATGTGCCAACAGCACTCATGTCAGTATTCTTGAATGGTCACCCATCCAAGTACTAACCGCGCCCAACGCTGCTTAACTTCAGTGATCTGACGAGAACTGGTTTTTTCAGCGTGGTATGGCTGTTGGCCATTGTTAATAATTAATTATTCAGTTCACAATATAAAAAGCATTAAACAATTATTTTCATGGAAACATTCAAGTAATTTTTACATTATATATATATATATATATGGTTTTTGCTTGAAATTGCATTTCTATACATTTAGTTCAATCATAACCTTTAAAACTAATTTAAAAAAAATAAAAATATATATGTACATATCACTTTGAAAATTTAATTCATATATAGTCATTTCACAACGTAACAAACACTTTTAAAAAATAATTAATCAATTAGTTCATAAAATAAGAAGCATGGAACTATAACTTTCATTAAAAAATGCAATTAATTTTTACATTATATTTTTTCAAGCTTTATAATTTATCTCTGCGGTAGGGCCACGAACGAAGACTATTTTGTCAATCGTCTAATCTAATCGAGTAGACTATAGTACATACAATAATATCGGCCGAAATAGAACCCGCATATCGTGATAAAGAAGAACATCTGCGACTGGATTGGAAATGTAGAAAAATTACTGAAATACATTTTATTTTATGCATTGAGAAAGTCGGTCATAACAACCAAAAATATAATATCTTTAATAACAACTTACATTGGAACTAATAGTAAAAATAAATAAAAATAAAAATAATTATCGACGATCGATAAAATGAGAAATCTACTTTTTTACTTCTGTTGGTTTTAATTTTAAATATATAGAGGTCACCCTATGACTTACTCTGACTAACACGAAATCTTCCTCCATGAAATTACAAGATTTCATCTATAGGATAATTGCATCTAACAACACCTACTTAAGCATTTAATTATACTATATGACAAATACGAGTTTCATAACAGACATTATGATATATGAGGTTTGAAGAAAAATTGTTTAAACAAACGAAAATTGTGATTTTTAAACATGAACATTCATGTTTTAATTAATAATTATCATCTTCATGAGTTGTTTATAAGTTGACCGCTTATTACAATTTTTCGGTAATAATACCATTCTAATGGTAAATTACAACCAATTTGAGACTAAGTAAGTTTTTTTCCAGAACAAACTGATATACGCTTCATTAGGAGGTGAAGATATAGGACAACAGAACTGCGACATAGAACATAATGCATTAGAAAACCCAATTGAAAAAGTCTGTGTCACTGAGGTTAGAGATATAATTTACCCTTAAAGTGCATTGTGGGTGTCAGACGCCCCAAGCAATTTTCAAACTCTTATAAACCATACTTCATTCGAAAAAATTGAGTAGGTGTCGACATATATCTTTATTTGGATACACTAACTGTAAGTTAAGTCGTTTAGCATTCTGCGTCATGCGTGAGTCTACTAGCAGCAGCTGCTGAAAGTGAAGGAGAAAAAGTCGTGGGGTGTCCGACATCCAGTGTGCACTTAGTGAGTGTAAAAGTAATTTTGAAGCGAATTTTTTTTCAATTTTATTGACTTTACTTTCTAATTAACTGTGGAGTTGTGATGAAAGAAAACTATGCAAGGTGTGCACTGTGCAACAGACGCAACGAGGACAGAAAAACTAAATCTCGTTGCGGCTCTTGCCTGCGTCCGATGTGCAATGATCACCGCGTAGGTGTTTGCACAGACTGTGGATGTGTCGAATAAAACATTATTGTTTAAATACATTTAATTATGTTTTCTCTGAATTTCCTGTATTTCTATAGTATTACATGTCAAAGTTCCTCAAATTTTATAATAATAAATCGATTTAAAAGCAAAAAATCTGTTT